>BGPR01003580.1:0-133334 GCA_013235015.1 Araneus ventricosus
GGGTTTTTATCTTTTTCATCGATTCTAGATGTGTTTGAAAAGTAGAAAATAATTTTGCATAATCAAAAGTAGGTAGATCAAAACAAAATCGTAAATGCTTGAGGCCCTAAAAACAATACAACAGTAAATTCTGTACTACAGAGAACATCATAAGAGAAAATTTTGCCCTCAATAAAAATTAGAAATATTTTATCGACAGAATTAAAATTTATTTCCTTTCTATCAGTCCCTCAAGCTTCTGCAATTTTGAAATGACCTCTATATTTTTAATACAAAAATATTTTCTTCTTGTCAGTACATTAATAAAACCTTGTTATTAGATATTTTTATATTTTTATTCAATTTAGGCCCAATTGAATTTTTAGAAAATAGGATCAACATGCTATATGGGGAATTGGGTTAGATTGATTCGCGGAAACATTGATCCACAGTCCATAAATTTTGATGATTGGAATATCTGAAGATGTCCATATCCCCTCATTTTTATGCCACTGTAACCCTCAGCACAGTGCATATTTTTCGGTCATGTTTAGTCAAAAATTGATTTACAAATGAATCAAATCGCTAATCTTCCAGTCGAAGTAAATTCTACTCTAAGTACGTGTTGTGTGGTTTCTTTCACTAATTACGTTTTCCTGTTAGGGAATCTATTCCAAAAGTAGGAAAAAACATTTATTTTATCTGAAGTATAATAAGTTTTGAGGTTGTTTAGAGTTGTTTTTGCGTAATTACTTGTTTTAAGACAAAATCGGCTCTTGGCCCAGATTGATACAATTTACTCAGGGGCACATTGATACTCGTCTTGTGTGTGTGTCAATATGCCTCAACAGATATTACTTAGCAAAATTGTCTTCAGAAATGGAAAAAATGAACTATCTAAGAGAAACACGCAATTAAGTATTTATTTAAGCAATGAAAACGGTTTGATTTCTCTAGTGTTGGCCAAAAAATTATTATTAATTACCCATTTTTTATGTATTTTTTATGCTTAAGTGCAATAACTTCTGTTGGCTCACGAGGTAACATCATTACTCTCAACTACAGATTTTAATATTGAAAATTTAGTTAATATTAGCAGGCATAAATAAGTAGATCACCTTTTGATTTTAAAGAAAAACAGAAATATATTTATTTATGATGACACAAGAAGAAAATCATTAACTCATAATGCATATATATTGTAGATTATAAGGGGCCCCCTTTAGTTGTTGAGCTTAACATTTTTTTATGCACCATACCTTTATCATGTTTTACTAACAATATATACTAAGCTAACAAAATATCAGATACACATATATTGATCTGCAAAATAAGATAACACTTAGTAATAAATTCTAGGCACTACATTCATCACAAAAATTTATCATTCCTTGAATACTGACTTCAAAAAAATAGAACATTTTCAAAATCTGAAAATATATCTAAATAAAGTTAATGAAATGTGATGCAAAAGTCTTGAGGTCCAAGAGAACACTTCTATCCCTCCAAACAGGTTTCAAAAGTAGGAGCCAGAGGGTAAAATATCACAAACTCTTATTAACTAAATGTAATGATTATGAATCACCCCACTTACACCTAAGACTTTATTTTTATATGTCGCCACTAAAGTAATAAAACAATATAAAAAATGAAAACATCTTATCTGTATCAGCTTCGAAGAGGTTCTCAGGATAATAGGCTGTTGGGGAGTTCCCAGCAGAAACCTCACTCAAGTTGGGTCGTGACGAGAGATCTTTTGCATAGTCCGTAGGGGCACGGCGTGGTATCCGGGACATGTTCTCCGACACCTTCGTTGTGGATTCCGTCCACTGGTTGTTTCCTTCATCCATGGCTGGGGTGCTCCTCCGTTCTCACCGACATCCTTTGGCAAGACACTAATCTTCAGTAGTTGTCTCTAACGCTGGGGCTTCCAGTTCGAACCTCTGTATATTATTTCGGTGGCAAATGTTCGCATAATTTCTCAAACTCCAAATATTAACGAAATGTTCATTGACCTATCACGGTTAGGCCATCTAGCGAGAATATTGGTACACAATAACAAAGTACGCTAGATTTTAAAAATTTTTCAACAGACCACGACATATGATCAACGCATTTTGCAGAAATATTTGTTAACCTGGAGTTTACGGTGCCCGCCTACTTCGTTCCTCTTAGGATCGCCAAATCTTTGCCGCCAAGAACGGCGATGAGAGAACATTTGTTTTGGTTGCATCTAGATGTTTTTAACGAGTGACAAGCGCGCATGCGCACAAATTGATCCTTTCAACGGTGTTCTGCTTATCAGTCTATATTACGCCACGTATCGATTGGACTGTTTTGTTCAACTCTTCGATGGAATTGGTCGATAAATTCGAATTTGAATAAAACTTCGTTTTGATTTCTTCGGAAGGAATATCGGTTCAGTACCGTGTATGTTATTCTGTGTGTTTCGTTTCTCAATGAATAAGCGAAGCTACGATTATTCCGCTATGCTGAAAGCGAAGCGGCTGATGTTTTTTAAGTTAAAAAATTTGCCCGGTACACGCTTAAAATGCCGCAGGCATTGCGTGCAAAAATTCTCGTTTTCGGAATTTTTGAAAAAACGTGGATTCCTTACATTCAACGAAATAGCGGAGCTACTAGTTTCCTGCTATGCTTAAGGTATCCGACTGTGTTCGGAGACATTTTTTTGAAAAATAACTTATATACATATATATATATATATATATATATATATTAATGTTATTTTTCAACTGCATATGTTTTAAAACTATGAGAATATTGTAAAATTAGGCTTTCAAAATAATATTTTTTTAAAAAAAACTGAGAAATTTGAAGAAAAATGACTAAAATATTTGCCTTACGCTAACAGCCATAGACAAAATCATATTCTAAATATACATAAATACTTGTAGGGGTACATTTTTATGACAGTTATCTGTGTTATGCTCTAAAATATTTCTTGTACTTCAAAATACTTTTGAGATATAGCTGAACAGAGTTACTAAACTGGTAATTTTTCCATAAAAAATGCTTTTGGTTTATATTTAAGCACTTAAAAATAATACTTGATTTTAAAATTGACCTTATTTTTTAGAGAAAAACATCAAGCATATTACGATCTCAGAAAATTTCATATCAATACTTGAATAACTCTTTGAGAAATCATTGTTACGGTCGACAGTTTTCCTCAAAAATATCATTTCTCAGAAGACACATTTAAAGCATTTAAAGTTTCCATGCAACATAAAATAATGCTTACAGTTCGGTAATAAAACAGCTGTAACTCCATTTGTAATTCACGTAGAGTAAAAAGTGAGACACTTTTAGAAAGCTGATTAAACAGGCTACAAAATTAAATCATAATTTTTTTTTTTGATAATTTCATCAAAAACGACGATTTTAAACCAGTCGGATACCTTAAAGCGAAACCGCTGATGTTTTTAAGTTAAAAAATTTGCCCGTTACACACTTGAAATGCCGCAGGCATTGCGTGCTGAATATCTCGTTTTCAGGTGACGCATGCGCTAGAGGGCAATAAAAAGCGTTCTGCACATCCAAAACAGTATTTGGCGACGGCACATAAAATTACGCCAAGAAGAATTGGCGAGAAGCAGGCCGGCACCATAAACTCCAGGTTTACCGAAATATTTTTTCCTTAAACTTCAAAAGTTCTAATATTATGAGCTACGAACACTCTATGCAGTCATCGGAGTGAGAGTACTGATTTTTGATCGTATTATATTAAAGCAGAAAAACGATTTCAAGGAGTTGTTCAGCGTTCTTTGCCATTAGCTCTCGTGATGCGTCAAGATTGTCTCCTCAGTCACTATACGGATGAAGCCAAGCGCCATTCTTTTTGTAAAATCACAAGACACGTCTGTACTTTTCAGAAAGTGACCAAGATCTGAAGCTAAGCTCCAAGTCCAGTCCTTGCATCACCAGAAAAACAACGCCTGATTGGTTAAAACTTTTACCAGTCGCTATTTGAAAGTGACTTCAAACCCTCCCCCACTCGTAATGAGAGAGAAAGTGACCCCTAACCCTGTCTTCACGCACTTAGGCACTTCTGGAAGCGACAATTTTTGGACCAGAATGTAAAAACACCTCGAACACTTATTTTACCGGGAAAAAAGAAATTCTCTGGTCTTCTTGATTAAACAATAGAATAATTTACCATAACAATATAACAATCACCCCTTTGATAACGAAAAGAAATTTTGAGTCCTTGCTACTATTTCATCTAGTACCCTGTATTTATTAACCCCCCCCCCCAATTCATTCGTTTCTAATTTATCTAGAACAGTTTCATCCGAATTAACTATGTAACAATAATTTCCAGATAAACTTTGCTCACAGAAAATAATAACATCCGTAATAACGATAAATTTAAATCTTTTTAATAGAAATATAGTGGTCATTTATTAAGAGATATATTTTCATTCAAAAATTTAGCATCGATAAATTCGTCATAAAATAAAAAATGAACACTAATATATAGTTTAAAAACATATTCACACAAATTTCTTAAATAATTGAAATATTTGTAGACAATAATGAAAATTTTTCATATGCATTTCAGATGCATGGAACTGTATAGATAAAATTATATACAAAAGAAGTTGAAATCACTTAAACAAAGTATTTACAATATTGAGAGTATTAATATAGAGTTATTAAATTGCGAAAATTGTAAGTTATGTAATGACTGGTTGTATAAAATACATAGGGAAAAACTATTTATACAACCTCTGATTTTCCTTTTTTTATGGAGTCTTCAATTAAGGTATGGTTTTTTTATTTATTAAAATAACAAAAAATATTTGTCATTATGAATCAATAGCAAAATAAATAAACATATCCATAGTTTTTTAAATAATTGAAATATTTGCATTCGATTATGTTGTAAAGTGTCCTGCACTAAATAAAGTGAAAGGAATAAAGCATTCAATAAACTCGCAATGCTGGAATGAATACAGCAAAGTAGTAATCAAGTAACGAAAATCAACGAAAGTCGCTTCCGCGAAAAACACTTTTAGTAAATTGAAAGTGTTATAAGTACTTGGACTTGAAAATATTTTTATCCCGAGAAACGCCGGGCATATCAGTTAGTATTTTATAAATAAAAAAAGTTTCCTTCATTGCTGAAATATTTATCAAATTTTTGTGATGAAATGTTTTATAAATTAATTGTACTAAAAGTTTCTTTCATTTATCATATCTCATATTATACAGTATTACATATATTTCTTACATTGTCGACAATGTTTGGGGGCATCTTATTATTTTAGGGACGCAGGACATAAAAGCTTCATGCTAATTGATCCATTTTTTAAAGTTCTTTCAATGACTCACCTTCAACCAACCCAGTGGCGTTCGAGACACGGCCCATTTCTCAATACAATTTTTTCCTATGTTCAGCAATGTAGCAGTTATTTTTGAACTAAAATTTCAACAATTAAAATGTCTAAATCAACTAATGAAACATGTTTCGTCTTAATTGCTCCAACCGTTCTAAATCAAAATTTCTACGACTTGTCTTATCGGTAGTTATCATCCTACAGGGTGAATAAAAAAAATTCAATCCCATTATATTTTTAGTTCAATGGTGTTCAAACATGCGATCTAAGTTTCATTTCTGCCAGTCCATTTTTTAAGTGTATTTTGGAGACATGTCCCCAACCCTAAAGGACTGGTTTAGGGCTTATTTACCCCAACAGTACTTCCTGTCGATTAATGAGGAACATTCATAAAAAGTTTCGTCAAAATCTTTCCAGCAATGTCAAGTTTTGCATCAATCGGATATGTCCTTGCTCCACCCTACCTGATGAATTGGGTGAATTTTATTTACACCTAAATTGCTTTCATTCGGCCTATGAAGAACATGTGTATTAAGTTTCATCAAATTGCTCCAGCCTAATCAAATTTCATGCCAATCTGTCCATTCGTTAGATGTATTTAAACAACTTTACACCATCCTGCCCACAGGGATTGGGTTAGTGTTTATTTACATCTGCAATATTTTTAGTTTTCAAATTAGTATATGTACCAAAATGCATCAAAATCGCCTAAGCCATGTCCAACAGCAGTCGTTCGGCTCAATGTTTACATGTGTTTTGACGATTTTGCCCCACACTACATTTAAGCATCAGATAAACGTTTATTTACCTTTTCAGTACTTTTAGTCAGTCTGTGAGAAACATATGTAGCTTGTCTCATCATAATTGCCCTCAGCAGTATAAATTTTCATGTCAATCGATCCATTTGTTAGATGCGTTTAAACGACCCCACCCTACCCGCATGGATCGGGTTGGCGCTTATTTATCCATAGAGTATTTTTAATCAGACACTGTGGGAAACATATGTACCGCGAATTTCGTGAAAATCCTCCTAGCCATTTCCGACAGCTTGTCAATTCTCCCATGATTTTACATATATTTCGACGATTTTGCCTACACTCTGCATAACAAAATTCCTTACTCTGTTTATAATTGTATACGCTCTCAGTGTTTCTCTCTACATTAATTGGTAATAATTCCCCATGGCAACATAGCCCTAATTATTTATTATATATTATTAATATATAATCTATTATATATTAATCTATAATATATTATCTATAATATATTATCTATAATATATTATATATCAGATTTATACACACACGCATAAAAAATTAAGCATCCATAAAATGGGCACGTTTAATTAGTAGTTATTCTCTTTGCGGAGCAAATTAAAATATAAAAACACACATTACGTAGTGTACATCCAAAATTAATAATTAAGATTGAAGCCGTAAAGTTAGGCTGAGACGGTAAAGTTATCGGTCGCAGAGTTCCACCTGGATTTCATGAAACCTTCTCAGACATTCTGAAAGGAATCGCCCTCGAAACATTTCATGATAAGATAACCTTCAGGTTCAATGATAGCACTAAGAGAGTACAAATTAAGGTCAAGGGAAAAGCACGGATTATTTTACACGACGGCCTTTCGCAAATGTTAGGCTTTGATCCCACAGAAATAGTTTCAAATCATCCATGTGTTGAAACTGTAGTTGAAAGTTCATTAGTAGCCGACTCCTGTGCTCATTATCGTGTTGTATTTCTTTATACTGAGACAGTCGAGTCTCAAACCGTTGGTGATGTATTTGCACCCTTACTTCGTATCGTGAATGTCACCGGTAGTGACGTTGAGATGGTATGTATACGATATGATAGGCCTTACTATATCCCCCTGAGTCGGAAAAGAATTGACACTATAGAAGTAGTTATAAGGACGCATCGAGGTGAACTAACGCCATTTGAACATGGGCGTTCGTACGTGAAACTACACCTTAAACAAAAATATCTTCCATAATGCAGGTCCCATATACATGTTGTCAAATTATTATTTACAACAGACTTTGAATGGACTTGATTTTCCTAGTGGATCAGCATACCAATCGGGGTACGGAAGAGTGGGTGGTTTGTTCCATCCATTTTTTCGAACTGCTGTGCCCCTTTTTAAATCGGGAGCCAAAGCAATAGCTAAGCAAATTTTGAAAACTGGATTAGATGTAATGAGCGATATTTCTCGAGGGGGATAATCCAAACAGGCAGCTGAGAGACGTTTTAAGGAAGCTGGAAAAACATTAACAGATAAAACAGCGTGATAAGTAAAGATGATGATTGGTTCTGGAGAAAGGAATAAAAAGCGAAGACAACCTCAAAACAGAACCAGTAAATCGAAAGCCAAGAAAGTGAGAACACGCGTTATTTTCTCTTAGATATTGCTGCCCTTATTCATCAAGTTTCACCCATTAGCGTGAAATCGGAATTGGATTTATTTTCTATTCCCTCAACCCAAACTGCTATTGAATTTGGAAAGTTTGTTGAACATACGTGATGGATCCCCAGTCGAATTTCATATATCTGGAACCGGAGACGAATATCTAGACTTGGCTTATTCATATATTCATGTAAAGGCCAAAAAAACAAACCGATCGGAGCTGCTCTACCTGGTAATGAACCCGTTGCTCTGACTGATCCTTTTGTCCACTGGCTGGCATCCAATGCTATTTCCAGCCATGAGACAAACATTGTAGAGAAGTGACATTGCAGGTTCGTAACAATATAATTAATAGATTACAGTACGGGACTTTCTAAGCATTGGACATCGGGATTTAAAGACTTTGGATGGATAGCAAATAATTTTTTGTAAATAAAACAGAGATTTCCGTTAAAATGCACGTTGTGTCTCAAGAGGAGAAATGAACACGATTATACCAATTAAGCAATAACAACGCATAATTACATTTTCACACATTCGTGCCAGTTATTTCTACAAACTTTTAGTCTTTTACCTGAAATGCAGTTCATGTAGGTCCAGCACTTTTAATGATTTTTTATCTTCTCTTGATAACGCAGTTTTCCTGAACGATCGTAAACAAGCAGAAAGCGCACAACATCAAAATCTCATATTGCTTCTCTTGACGGACGAAGATGCTGGTTTCGAGACGCTCCCAATTGATTATATAGTGAGTTTATCGAATAAAACTTTTATGCCTCATAAAACTAGCTAATTGAAATAGAAATATTATTTACTTTTATTTTATATTCCGTTGGAAACTCATTTTCAAGATTTAATAAAGTCTTTTTATTCCTTTAGGCTTCTGAGAAAACATTCCTTGCGTGCCCACAAGTATGACACGAGGCTTGAAAAAAGTAAATACTCTAGTGGAGGAAGTTTAGTGGGAGTGTATAAATAGTGGGAGTAAGTTTCTAGATTAATAGTTACAGTCATATATTCAAGTTACATAGAAACGTAAAAACAGAATAGTTGCAATCATTGTTGGTGTGGATACCAGCAAAATAATTAATTTGGAGTAGTGTAACGTACAAAATGAAATATGCTCAACACTCTAATAAATCATGCCTTATTACATTCCTTTAAAAACAGTTATTGCCATTCAAAATTTCAGAAATTTTTTTCACTATTATTATAATAATTAAAGGTGGACTGTTGTTTTCCACATCATTCTTAAGCATATACTTTAAAATGCCAGCATCCAAAAATTACATTTCGCTTCCTTGAAGGTGCGATCACCAGCGTCTCGCATATCGGCAAAGTTCTGTTTCTTATAACCCTGCATATATTACAAGAGATTGAAGATTCTGATTATGGTAATCATGTCTAAAGTACTGTTAGAAATCATGTTTGAGCTATCAAATAATATGAAACAATAGAGAAGAGTTTTGCTTAATACGTAATTTTCACACTTATAGAAAAATAACTAGTACAATTGAGGCAAAAATTTTTCAAGCGTGCATTTTTTGTGGCTTTCGAAAATGTCTTTTGTTAGAATAATATCCCATCTTTAAGAAGCTACTGAAGACATATTGGGAGCGGACCTTGTAATTTTGAACCATGTCCAAATGAACTACGACTGCACCTGAGTTAGTAAAAGCGTCAGAGCATTTTTCTGCCAGTGGCGTAACGAGGGTAAATGGCTCCCGGAAGAAAATATGACTTTTTCGCTTTCCCCAGAATCAATTCTCTAGCTTGTGTAAACACCGCTCATGTGGGCATAGTATATTTCCGCCCCCTCATCTTGTTTAACTTTGTAAAGAGATATAAACTCATTAAGTGGCTTAGCAAGAGGAAGTGGCGCACGGAAGAAAATATGATTTTTTTATCTCATTCATCATCAGTGTCTTAACAAGCGTAAATGACGCCAGGAGTAAGGTATTGTCTTCACACCCTTTTCATCATATTTCACTATTAATAATGGCATAGATATAGTAATGCTTTGACTGCATAGTGCCTCCTAAAACTGGCACCCGGGTCATCAATACCCCTCTTGTCCCCCAGTCGCTACGCCACTGGTTTCTGTCGTTTCGGAAGAAATTGTCAGTCTCACGTCTTGCTGTGTTTGATACAAGCTATATTTAATAAATTGGCAGAATGATTATGTAGTCTTAGAAAAAAAATTTTATGCTGAGGCTGAATCAAGTACCTCGTTTGTTATACGTGATTGTTTTAGAAGATTTCTGAATTGATTTAAATTAAGATTAAATTAAAGATTAAAAAGAAATACTTTTCATTGAAAATCATCGCTGAACTGAGTCGAGTTACATTTATGTTTGCTAAAGGGTTTTGAATCGAGAATAGACAAGATCTTTAAATAGTGGGAGAATAATCTAGAAATTAGAGACAAATTCGAAAAACCTGTACTGATAATAAAACTCAAAAGTAGGGCACAGGCCTGTTTGACTATATATTGCTAAATTATTCAAAGAAATAAAATCCAAAATAATTCGACCCGAATGATTCTCAATACCTCAATGAAAAATTTAGGATATGTGTGGTATTGAAGTCGCCGAATGTAAAGATAATAAATTCATATGAAAAATGTTTTTAAAAGACGCTTTTGTCAGTGTATTGAAAAGGAGAAAAGATTAATCAATCATCTGGATTTCAAAACAAAAATCACAGAAGCTCGTATGTGAAGGTAGAAATGCTCCAAGGAAACTGGAATTGCTATGGAAATATAATTTATTTTAATTTTTATATAGATACTGTTTAAGAATATACATTTATTATGATATTCATCTTGGCTTTATATTTTCTTTTATTGTTTCCTGCGCCTCAAACTTTCACGATTTTTGTTTCGACCAAAGAACTTTTCAGAACAAAAATTATTTGTCCTTTTATATTTTTTTTCTTTTTGAAAATGTTTTTTATATTTATAGTTTTCAAGTTTTTATTCTTCAATACATTTACCAAAAGTGGGGCTGCTTTCCTTTTTCGACCTATCCGATGTCGGAAGTCGGACATATGGGTGCTAAACGTCGGGCGTAAACCATCTTACCAAACCGGGCAGCACTCTTGAAGTTTGCCTTCATGTTCTTGGGAATTATGTAGACTTTCCCCTTGAAAAAAATTGCCTTCTATTAATATTCCGGATTTTCAAGAATAAATATTCTAGTTTTTAAATAATGTATATATTTAATGTTTTATTAGAATATTAAATGTATATTGACCAGACAGTCTAGGTGTAAAATTGACTTCTTTAGAAGGTGTCTAAAGGATTGATCACCAGTACTTTTCATTATTAAAGGAAAAATCAAACTGGTCTGCTTCATTTCCTAGTACCAGACATTTTATATTTTCGAATACTTTTAACAATATTGTTCTTGTTCATGCAGATTAAATGGCCCATACATTTCATTCTATTAATTTTTATATATTTTAAATATTAGGCAGTTTGAACACTTTCAAAAACTGTATCTCTTCCTCCATATATTATTTTCATTTATAGCATCAAGAAAACTTTATAGTATTTTCCTTTCAAAAGTAGCAATAAGAGTTTCTTCCTGTTTGGTTATTGTCCAAGTTTCTGATACATATGTTAAAACAGGTCTAGTAAGAGTTTTGTAGATTAAAAATTTCGTTTTTATTAAAAGATAGTTACTATTTATAAATATTTTTAATCCCTAGGGCCAAGTAACCCTAGGGTCAAGTATCCCTAACCTTAGGGACACTTGACCCTAAGCTAGGGATACTTGACCCTATGGGTAGGAATACTTGACCCTGCCTGCAAAGAGTATTTAAATTCTTTTGATAATTTGTATGTACGGGGAATTCAGATATTAGGTTAATACTACTGAATTACAATAGGTGTTTATTATCGAAAAACATTAATGAAACTAATAAAAAAATAATATGGAATCTACATAACGCAGTTGTTATTAATATAATCTAGTTAATAAATTAAATTTGTCTAGTCATTAAATTTAATCTAGATATTAAACTAAATTAGTTCACAATTTAATAAAGAATTAAAATTTTGATTTACTTAAATGATAAAAATAACGACAATGGAACTAGGAACCTAGCAGTGCCATTAGCACGTTGAAGAATTGCCAGTTTTGGAAAATTAGAAAAAAAAGAATACCATTAAAATGAAAAAGCTTCCAAAAAATATTGTACAAAGTTAAAAGTAGAGAAGCTTAATGGATTTACTTGGTTCTTCTGATATTTAAAGAAAAATAAAAGCAAAAGAATAAAAAAATATATTTTAAGAGAAAATTCAAATCAAGAAAGAAAAACAAACTCAATAGAAATGGCGAAACGTTAAATAAAACCAAACAATGACAAAAAGTTCGAGCAACAGATTTTTATTCAAATAATAAATAAATAAATAAAACTTCCTTTCACTCGAGGAGAAAATAGATTGATTAAATGTCAATCCTTTTTAAAATTCTTACTAAAAAAATTATTTGCATTATTTGAAATTATCATAATAAAATGAAATTTTATTCAGTAAATAATTACTAACAAATAATGTTTAAATAATTTTTCTCTATATTTCAGTTGCCATTTTGCCAACTAACTCCACGCACCAGACATCTGATCCCAAACACAAAATGTGCTTATTTCGGCTACGACATCGGAGCTACAATAGATTTTGATAGAATCAAGTATCCCTAACTTTTTCGGATCAAGTATCCCTAACTTGACTTTTTTAAAATAATTTAAAAACTATACCACTTAGAATTAAGATTCTGCATAATATCGTATATCAAATTAAAGCTAGAAATATGTTTAAAAATCAGAAATATTTTAATTCATCATATATTCCATAGTAAACTTCCTATCCACTGAGGAATGAAAAAGTGAAAATTTACTTTTGTACCCCAAAAATATATTTACCTACACACCATTACGAGGACTTTTCAGCTTTGAATGAAAACCCCCTTCAATAGATCATATGACCAAAAGTCAAATAAAAATGGTACACACAAATTACCAGTTATCTCACAATCTGAGAAAAACACGTATGGTCAAGTATCCCTAGTTTCACCTATTTTATTTTTTATCATGATGTTAGTAACACTTAATTGCCATTTTCATTATACCAAGTTTCTTTTCACTAAATAATTGTAAATTAAAAATTTATATTTTTCTCGTAAAAATTGAAATTTTCGCAAGTTAAAATCATTTACTTTTTTAAGGGGAAAAAAACTTAGAAACTATAGACAAACACTACTCAAAATCAAGTTCATACATCCTTAATACTGTTAGTTTTTAATGACATATTACACACCATTCCGGTGTAAGGAATTCTTGATTTGTAAATAAAAACAATTTGACAGTGGAGATTTATGGAAATTTTCAGGTAGCCACAAAATTAATTTATTTCATATAATACGTTCCAATAATATTCTTGTATTTTTATAAGTGAATTTTAGAAGCATGTGGGACGCCCTTATTTCTTTTTTTCTATAACCGCTTCATTATAAAGCAGATCTGAATTTAAAATCTTAATTAACTGTAAATATAAATCAAAACACTGCAGCACAGAATTATAACCCCGAATAAATAGACCTTACGCACCGTTTGGGTTCGAGACTATTCAAGAAACAGTTGTCGGAAGGCAACACAAAAAGATCGGTCATTGTTTTAGTACGCAAAATGTTTTCTTTCATGCAAAATTAAAATAAACCTCCACATTATTTTTAATCAAACCTCTTTATTTTATAATTATCGTGTATAAATGCAACATTTTCCTTAAAAAGTGTTGCTAAAAAGCATTAATAAGTTACAATCATTGTTTTCGAACCTTTTTTATGCTAGTATTAGATTTGTTGATGATTGAAATTATGTATATTTTTGGTTATAATGTATAAGTTACCAGTTTTTAGTACATTATATATTTAGACAGAATAAGTCTTTTAGAACTAATTCTTAATATTTTTAGTACAGTTTATAATATTCCTAGATCCGTAAAAAACACGATTGTACACATAGTGCTTCTTCGTTTGCTGTGAAATCTCGTAATACATAGTTTTCGCTTTGCGTGTAATTTTTTTTTTCTATTTGTACTTTAAAGTTGATGTCTTCAGTACGTGAGTTGTTTTTTATGTGTTGTTGCACCTGGTTAAGAGATATTGCTAAAGTAAACTCCACGTCGGGACAAGAACTTGCCATTGCCGGTCTTATTGCACGACAATATTGACTTAGTGTGAGAGATAAATTGCCAACAGAAAAATTCTCATGACGTACGCTTTAAGGTCACAGACAAACCAATTAGACTGAGATTAAGGCGCCTGTGTAAACTGCGCTTTGAGGAAAATAAAGTTTTTATGTTGTATTTTAAAGCGAACCTGCAATTATTTTATCACAACACATTTCACACAGTGAGTATCACAGACATTTGATTATAAGGAGTGTAATTCACTTTGTTTTTTATTTATTGAAGGATGTTTCATAGTGCTTTTAACAAAATGAGCAGTTTGAATCTTTTGAAGTCTGCAAAATATGGAACACGTCGAATCTATAAGGGAAACTTTCAGGAAAAGTTGCTACTGTCTCTGCTTTCCCAAACGTTTAGGAAACGATGGAGCGTCTATTTTCGTAAATATACGGAAAAAAGAGAACGGATCTGGTATTCCTTGCCATGTAGGTAAACAGGAAGACAGAATATTATTGTTAGATCTCGCTGTTGCAAAGTATGGTGGGATCGATATACTGGTTAGCAATGCTGCAAAGAATTCTGCAGTATGTTGTGATTTGGATGCAAATAAAAATGCCTGGGATAAAATCTTTCATACAAATGAAATGCAAATGAGCTTTTCTTTTGACACAAGCAGATGTGCTTTTGATTGAAAAGCGAGGTGGATGTTTTATAGTATATGTATCATCTGTTGCAGCCTATAAAGCTGTGGAACGCGCAGGCGCACACTAGGGTGGAAAAAAAAATTTTAAAAACTTGTAATAGTGCGCAAAAGCTGCCTTTTGATGCAAAAGAGCTAAAAATAAAATTTTATGGCCATTCAGAACATGTTTTAAAGTGCCGCGAGTACGATAACGTTTCATAAATTTGAAAATTTTTGCTCTAGTTCAACCTTTTATTCTAATTTCTCATTTGCAGTATAGAAGCTCAAATTAAACAATTTGTACTTTTTATTCCTTGATAGAAAAAAACGTTTATAGGGTGTTTAAAACATATTGTGAGTATGCAAAAATATTAATTATTAGCCAAAAATGTACATGAAATCGACTATGGATAAATAAGACATGTTGTTTTCTAATCTGGAAAGTATTTCTTTGTTATACTTTAAACTGACGAAAAACGCTTGCAAGTACTTTATGCGTCCTTATTATTAGCATCAGTAGCTCCGTTTGGAAGTTATAAGTAAGGGGGGGGGGGGGGGCGCGGTGGAAAAAAATTATAGACAACTAAAAGTATCTGGGAGAATAGAAGGTAGACAACAAATTTAAAAATTTAGCTACAAAATTATCTGGTTTCGCCGGATTCCTTTGCTTTTTTATAATTCTTCGTTTCTGGGAATCAAAATGAGTTTCAATTCTACCGCAGATGTGGGGAGGAAGCATCCCCGATTCGCCGCCATTGTTTACTATTACGTAACAAAATGTATTTTCTGTTTTGCCAATGAAAGATGATGAATAAAGTTAACTTTATTGTTCGTTATTTTAGTATTTGTTTGTGTATTACTTGCATTTTGATTTATAATGGCACGTGAATGAGTGTATTTGTATTAATATTTTTTTATCTTGAAATATTACATTTCAATTGGAGAAGGATTAGTACTTTGAGATTGCATTTGCTAGAGATGCGAGCTCTTGCGGGATCAAAAAATACAATTTTTATTATTCACGACTTTTTTTCTTATACTATCGACTTATGAAGGAGAGTAATAATTGTTTTTGTTTTTCTTAGAAATGAGTCAAAATGTTCGATCTTGCTGTTAAGCATAGTTGAAATATTCACCCCCGTGGCATGAAGCAGTTGATGGTCAAACACCCACGGACTCAGTCAAATATCTCATCGCCCGAAATTTTTGGCGGAACAAGAACAACACCACAGTAGGTGGCTTCCAATCCATCCATTCCATCCCTGGTCACCTGATGTGCATTGCGGATTCATGTCATAGATACTACGTTCAGCAAGCCTTTTCAGTATTTTTGTTGTAAGAATGTTATTTTGCTAGACGTCTGTTTCTCAGTGGAATAGCAACGAAGGACAGGGGTATAATTGTCTATATAGTTGTTTACAACAATAACTATGACGCGTAATGGAGACTAAACGTCAGTAAGGTTTTGTCACTTTTGAATGCACAATATGTTGGAGCAAAAAGAAAATGCGTTTTCACTGGGCGCCATTTACACTTTCTAAGGCACTAATGACCTCAAGGGCAGAAAAAGTCATATTAAGACTCGGTGGCACCTTACCTTAAATACTTCACTTCTATTTCTTCAGTCTTTCTTTTCTCAACCTAGAAGATACATAGAGAAAGTATTGCATTAATTAAAAAATTTCAAACAGTAGAATTTGGGATTTTTCACTTTGTAAACTTTCTTGAGTCCAAAAGAAATATTTTTGGAATTGGAGCTGTCTGTTTGTACGTGAACAAGATAATTTTAAAAAATACAATGAATAAAAGTGATGATATTTGGTATTTACTCCGAAATTGTAAGTATGCATCAAATTTTAGATAAAATTCGTCAAGGGCAAGAGGTTCGTTTATGAAAAATGCTCAATATTATATCCTTAACGATAAAACTAAGCAAAAACGACCTATATTTACATAGATATTTTAACATGCCCAATTTCAATCGTATCTAAGGAAAATATATACATTTGCTACTTCTCTTTTCACGTCAATAGTATAAGCAAAAAATACGGACTGTAAGAAAATAGAAATATTAAATTTATTGAGCTGGCAAGAACTCGCTCCACAAACAAGTACCACCTCACAGTACTAAAAATTCTTCCCCGTTAACTTTATTGATTATCGGTTGATTCTCAAAACAGAAAATACATTTTGCGACACATCACCAATTGCAAGGATGCGTAAGTACTTGTAAGCGTTTTTCTTCAGTTAGATGTATAACAGAGAAATAATTCCAGATTAGAAACAGCATTTTTTCTCTTTCTATTCATAGCCGATTTCTTGCACGTTTTTGGCTAATAATTAATATCTTTTATATATCCACAATAGGTTTCAAAAATCCTAAAAACGTTTGTTCTATTAATATAAAGAATAAAAATTACAAATATTTAATTTGAGCTTCTTTACTGCAAATGAGAAATTAGAGAAGAAGGTTGAACAAGAGCAAAATTTTTCCAATTTTATGAAATTGTATCGTACTTGCGGCACCCCATAACATGTTGCGATTGCTATCAAATTTTATTATTGTTTATTTTTTGCAATAAAAGGCAGATTTTGCGCACTAATATAAGTTAAAAAAAGAAAAAAGTTCTTTTCGCCCCACCCTAGTGCATACTCAATTAGTTAAACAGCTGCTGAACAGTGCACTTCTATAAATATTAGAGTTAACCGCTTATGCCCAGGAATAATAGATATGTGGCATCTTACAGATTTGAACCTCACTGAGCTTGTTTGCAAGCAGTCCACCTATATAATTTGTTTCATATATAAATACTTGTATATTAACCTCAACCGTGTGTTCATACTCATTTGTATATAATTGCCAATACCCGTAGCAATCTTCACTGTCTAAGTGTCTTCTGTTGGTATGGAATAAACTTGTTTCTTTTTACTTCAGGAGATACGTTTCATTACACCTCCCTACAAGTGGTTACGCCGGACGTGACCAGTTACCCTGGTGCTTATTCCTTGATATGATCATAAGATGGGACTTACTGATGCTTGGTTAATCGCAGCCTCGTAGGGATATTTTTTCTTCTGCAGTATGATGAGAAACTTTTGGTTTCTTCTTTTGATCGACTTTTTATGACTCTTGCGGTGTTTAGAGTTCGCAATGATCCTGCTGCTGGTCAATTTCCAAATAAGGTGAAATATTTTTATCTTAAATTTTAAAGTTTAAAAGGTTTTTCAACTTGCAACTTTAAAATGTTTTCTCCTGTGAATTGTTTGTATTGAATTTTGTATTTAATGAATTTGTGTTTGAAGTTTCGTTCGTAACTGCTGAAAATTTTTAAATGGAGGATAATAAGGAGGAAAAGCCCAATGGTTTAAGTCTAACTTTCTCGGGTTGCATTCAGAGAAACCTCCATTTTGGGAGAGTGGCCCAGAACTTTGGTTCCGTCCGCTTGAATCATAGCTCGTGATAGCGGGAACTTCAAATGAGGAAATTAAATATTATTGTGTGGTGTCTAGACAGAAAGGTTTTGTCTGTAATTTGCGGTATCATTCGTAATCCTCCTCATACTAGAGCTTATGATACTTTGAAATCGAAAATCATTGAAATTTTTTCACAGTCAGAATCAGCGCAGTTAAAGTTGCTTTTACAGGATTTACAATTAGGTGATAAGCTACCAACCCAATTATTAGCTGAAATGCAGAATTTATCTGCTAGAAAACTAATTGATGATGTGTGGCGTACCTTTTGTAACAAACCCATAGATATTCAACAGATTTTGTAGATTTGTAAAGAATCTCTAGGTGAGTTAGCTATGGTTGCTGATAAAATTTGTGAAATATCCTATTTTCAAGCGGTATCAGAAGTTCGTGAAGAGCAAGACTGTATCAATTCAGGCATTGCTTGACGAAATTTAGGTTTGAAGAGCTAGCGAAAGACAGACTCTCTAAGCAACAAGCGAGAAGCTCGTTTCGCTGACGGAGAAATCGAAGTTCACAATCTTCAGGTCGAACCCCTGAAAACCTAAGTATTGTATGTTGGTATCATTATCGTTTCAGAAAAAAGGCAAAGACACTTAAATGCATAAATCCTTGTCAGCATTCGGAAAACTAACTGGCTCGTCTGTAGCGACGACGGATGGCAGCCACATGCATATTCGCCTCTTTATTTATGATAAATTGTCAGGTCTCGTATTTCTTGTGGACAGAGGTGCTGCCGTTAGTCGGTTTCTAAAAAGACTGGCTTCAACCAGCGAAACCAGTGACATATTTTTATATGCAGAAAATGGTTCTCAGATTCGAACCTTGTGTTTAAAGCAGTTAGAACTAGACTTCGGGTTGCGTCGTAGGTTCTCTTTCAGGTTTATAATTGCAGAGAACTCGCATCCTATAATTAGTGAAAATTTTTTGGAGCGTTTTGGATTGATAGTCGATGTCAAAAATCGGCGATTGATCCATAATTTGACCACACTGGTATCCGACGTAATTTCTTGTCCTAGACCAACATTGGATTGGACGTTAGTTTCTACTGAGAATCCTTATTAAGAAGTATTGGTAAAATATCCTGGAACCCTAAATTTCGTCCAAAATAATCATAGACCACATAGAGTGACACACTGCATTGAGACATTCGGACCACCAGTATTTTCAAAGGTACGGCGGTTATCACCAGAAAAACATAATGTGGTTAAAAGGGAATTCTTAGAGTTATTAAAACAGGGTATTATTCGACCATCCAAAAGTCCGTAGGTAAGCCCCATACATATTGATCAAAAGAAAGGCGGAGAGTACCGAATATGCGGGGATTATAGTCGATTAAATGCTAGTACTGTCCCTGATCGATATCCAATAGGGTGGATCGAAAAGTATAGGAAAAAAAAAAATTTTTGAAATTATTTTTGGCATGGGGTGGAAAAATTGTGTCTTAGGTATATTAGTTTACATATTTTTTTTTTGAAATTCATTCATATCTTCCAGTGCCCCAAAAATAGTTAAAAATGACATTTTTTGGGGGAAATTTATAAAAAAATATTTTCAAAATTTCCTTTAGCGCCGGGTAAGAAAGTTTTGTTTTGGGTATATTAGTTTGCGTTTTTTATTATTATTAAAGTTCATTCATATCTTCTGGTGGCCCGAAAGCCCCCAAAAAGTTAAAAATTGGCATTTTTACAAATATCTATTAAAAATTGTGAATTAATGAAAAATATTTGAAAAATTGGCAGATTATTCAAATATTAAAGTGTAAACTTATAAATAATTATAATTTTATAATAATACATGAAGTATAAATTTAATTGTCAAAGCAATAAATCACAAAACTTATAAAAAGTGAACTTAATCATAGATTTTTTTAATTCTATTAGTTTGAAGATTTACATATTCCTAAAGGATGTAATCCTTTTTGGTATTATAATGCTTGATAAGACTTCTTGATTGTATCCTATTCAATTTGAATCCGTGTCTCTTCTCCTCTCCATATACACTTTCCTACGCTTCAAACACTATGAGAAAACACCTTTCTACAGCTTGGGTATGGCATGGATATTTTGACCATTCCTCCGTCTAACTTTTACCATGTCCTCTATTTATTTAAATGGCACATTCATCAAAAGAGGTGGTTCAAATGTCCAACTCGTTGCCAGTTAATAAGTGCAAAAAATCCTTTGCTTTAAAGTCTATTTTTGGTACTTGGAAAATTCTTATTCTGATGATCCTCTGTTTTCATTTCTAGCACAAATTAGTTTTCGTAGTACTAAAGACCTTATATTCTCTCTGTTATCTGTGAGAATTGACAATAGCAAATTTTCTGGATGACAAAAGAAGCTATTTCGTTGAATAAAAGTGTGTACTATATTTCATAAATTGGGTTCCAAATATCTAAAAAATGAAATAAGTCTCCAAATATGTAGCGCTCCTTCTGTTATGGAGGACTTTGTCTTGACATGGAACCATACAGGTTGCATATACCTTCATAATATATGCTGCAAGAATAATAAGATAGTCAGATGGTTTTTCTGTGACCACATACAACCATAAAATTCAACCTGTAATTGTTAGCCACTTTGAGTGAGCAACTGGACCAGGCTTTCTTAATGTCAGGTCAGAATAACATTCACCACGTGATATCGCTGGCAAATATCATATAGATATTGCTGATAATTGCTGAGAACCATTCTATCTATATTATGTGGCATATTCTCCACATTTATTGAAGAAAAAGGAGCTACAGGTAGCTCCTCGTAGGTTTTGATTGCTTTACCAAGTGATCGACAAAATTCTTTAGGACCAGCTGTTGCCCATCCAAAGAATTTAGTAGATGACGGAGGAGTAACTCATTTGTTTGAAGCAAACAAATTCACCATTGTAATGGTCTATTGAGGCAAGTTCCATCAAGCGAATAATATCTCCCTTGTGCCCAGTATTAACATTTGTTCCATCGCATCCAATTACTGTTAGCCCATTTAATCGCATATTATGTGTTCCAAAAAATTGAGTATTGCTTCTTTTATGGCTTTAGCTCCTCCTGTTGCAGCAGTAACATGTCCGATATACACTGGTAGGTTCGTTTACAAGAGTGTAATGCTCCTCTTTCGTGGTCTTTGGGTAGTACCTTGTGTCCTTCTTAATTAGCACTTTTGTGTTGTCTTTCCTCCCATCGAAATATAATCCGGTTAAAAGAGACCAAGACACTGTTAACTTATTAGACTTTGCAACTGCATTTTAAAGCTTTTTACTCTGTCTACGAATTTTATTGCGATTTACCACATGCGAAGCCTCGCCTTCGTGTACAATTCCAATGTCTTGTAGAACAGCACTGGCAAATGAAGTAGCTGTTCTATCTGAAACTCCGTATCGATCACATTCCATTACTAAGGTAAGGAAATCTAAACGATTTTATGATTGATATTCCAAGGTTATTACATCCGTATCTGTATACAAGGACGAAGACATAGTGTTGAGCTCAAGTAGATCCATTGATTGAGCATGAGCAGCATCAGTTTTAACCATTTTACGTTTTATTCTTTTGTCTTCCATCTGTTTTCTTTTTTCCTTTTCTCTTTTTTTCAGTAGCAATTACTTCCACTTCTCCAATAACCATTTTCCTTTCTAATATTCGATCTTTTATAAACAATCGCTCAGTAAGTGAAATGTTCATTTCTTTTTGACATTTACATGTATCGAAATTTGTACACTTACGAAATGTGATATCGAACTAAAACGATATTTTTTCAGTACGATAATTTTCCAATTTTTGTTGATATTTTTTATCATTCCTTCGCCCTCTCCTCTACGTTTCTCCTTGTAAAATCGTTTCTTTAACACATTTTTAATTTTTGATTTTTTTGATTTTTTGATTTTTAATTCGAAATTTGCATGAAAAACGCTTTTTTGCAAATATTTAAGCGTTTTGGGGTTCCGGAAGATATTAAACAAAGTTGAAAAAATTTTGCATATATGCTAATACACTTAAAAGACAACTTTTGCACCCTATGCCGATTATTTTATCCACACTTTGAATTTTCGATCCACCCTAATATCCAAAACCCCATATCCAAGATTTCTCTCATAACTTACATGGCAAGAAAGTATTTACGAAACTGGATTTAGTGAAGACATACAACCAAATACCTATTGAGGGTTTTTATATTTCCAAAACAGCGGTTATAACACCGATAGGACTTTTCGAGTACATATTTATGCCCTTTGGTTTATGTAATGCAGCATAAACATTTCAAAGTTTTATAGATAACGTAGTACGTGATTCAGATTTCTGCATAGCATACCTGGATGACATTTTCATTTTTTCAGAGACGGAGGAACAGCATAGGTTGGACTTGGATAGGGTTTTTTTGCGCTTAAGCGATTTTGGTCTTTTAATTAACTTGAACAAATGTGTTTTCGGAGCATCCAAAGGGCATTTCTTGGGATAATTGGTTTCCAAAAACTGTATTCAGCCGTTTCCTGAGAAAGTCAAGGCATTTTTGGATTTCTCTTTACCGAAATTTGTTGAACAATTATGCAGAGTTTTGGCTATGATAAAATTTTATCATAGGTTCCTAAAGGATGCAGATAAGATGCAATCGTGTTTAAATGACTTAACAAAGAGAAAGTCCAAGAGGGATAAAATGCCTCCTTTCTGGACTGAAAACGAGGAAATTGCTTTTAAAATAGTAAAGAAAGGAATTGGCGCTGCTTCATTATTAGCGCATCCTTTACCAGACGTATACTATATCTTGTTGTAAACGCATCAGATTTTGTTTTAGGAACGGTTTTGCAACAAAGCATAATTCAAGAAAACCAACCATTATTTTTTTTTCTCGTAAATTGAACAATTCTGGGTAGAAAACAGTACTTACGATAGGAAATTATTAGCCATTTACACAGTCATAAAACACTTTCTGTACATGTTCAGGGTCGAAATTTTGTCGTTTACATTGACAATAAACTGCTTATTTATGCATGCCGACCAAAGTGTGAAAACTGTTCTCCTCTTCAGATTAGAAATTTAGAGTTTATAAGTCAGTACACAACAGACTTGAGTCATGTTCCTGGAAAAGAGAATTTAGTTGCTGATAGTTTTTCACGGATTTTAGCGATAGACTTGACACAATTGGGTGACATTAATTATGAGGACATGGCCAGTGTCAGGAGAGAACTTCACTCTTTGCTTTAGTCAGATTGCGGTCTTGATTTGAAGCCGATGAGTATCTCTCAGTCAAAAAATATTGAAGTGAAAACATCTTTCCGCTCATTCCAGTGACAGTCGTTCAAACTTTCCTGTGTGACAAATTAGCGTCGGATTTGAATCGCTAATAACTACGAGACTAATAATGTGAAAAGAATGGTTGACCCCAAGACGGATAGATAATATCTGTAAGAGTTTGTCGCATAGTATTTGTATTGCTTGTGAGGTCATCGTACCAGTGTAGGTGCATGCGCGTGATTGTTATGGATTATCTTCATGTAAGGATATAAATAACTGTAACATGGAAACGCGTTTAGCTAGGAGGTTGATTCTAGTGTAATTTTAAAGACATTGAGGAGCATTACTAGGACCCAAAGTGAGACAATAAAAATATTTATCAAAATATCAGTAAAAATAGTTATTAAATTGAAAATGTTAAACTCCGCATGTTTTTTTCCGCTACGAAATTTTTGTGTCAAATTATAAAGCTAATTAATGAAAAAATTTTAGTTTATAAGACTAAAAATGCGATAATTCGACGCACGAGTGTTAAGGGGTTAAAGCGCGATTAAGGGAACGGTGGACCTTGAAATTGGCAAAAATTGACCAAAATATAGAAATTTGTTTTGGTTATATTGAGATGTTGCTTACTTTAATAAACCATATGCACAAAACCGCATGTCTCTAAATTAATTTATTAAAAAGTTATAGGCATTTAAAAAAATTTAAAGGGACCCAAATATGTAAACAAACATGTCAACAAAGAGGAAACACGATTTGTTTTACATTTTAATTTATTTTAGAATTAATATTGTTTACGTTTTAGCTGTCGTGGATTTCAACTGTAACTGTTAACTGCTGTTTGCCGCGTTTTGTTTACACTTCTACCTCGTGTTTAACGAGTTAACGTGTTGTTATTTGTTATCATTATTTGTGATCTCTGACTACTTCTTGGTATCCTCTGAAGTGATTTTTTGCTGCAAAACCCTGGTAAGTAATAATACTTTATAATTTGTATACATTATTTACATAATGGATACTGTTAGTAGACGATATCGTAAATTGAAAGGTTGGCCATCAAAACGAAAGCGTTTGTATGCTTCCAACATAAACAGGAGATGGGAGAAAAATAAAGTAGAGAATTCTGCTATTTCAATGGGTGCTGAGAGCTGTCTAAGCAATGAAGGTAAGGAAAAGAAAAATTCTTTAAATTGAAGTGCCACAAAATTGGAAGTTTTGCCTTCTACATCTGTTTCAACAAGCAATGCCATTGAAAAATTCTTATGATAAATAATAGTATGTGGTCTTCCCTTCTCTCTAACACAAAATATGATGAATGCAATATGTGTTCTTTGGATGTTAGATCTAATGGCACTTATGGCTTTTCTTTAAAAATAGAAGTAAAATGCAAAAACTGTGAGAAAGTATTTAAGTCCATATTTTCCAGCCCTCGTGATAATATCGATAAATGCTTTGAAGCAAATAAAAAGCTTGTTGAAGCTTTTTCGAAAATTGGGAAAGGCCACGGAGCATTGGAAGCTTTTCAATGGCTATTGATATTCATGCAATAGATAAAAAACATCTTCAAAATGTTTACACAAATTGTATGAGGAGAAGCAGAGTTATAAAGATTACATTCTTCAAGTGTCTCGGAAAATTATTTGTCAAAAGTATTATGAGTTAGCATCACCATCTGAAAAAATGATGATATGATTGATATCACAGTCTCGTATGATCGCACATGGCAGAAACGTTGACATACGTCACTATATGGAATTGGTATATTGTTGATTTTTGACTGGTTTCGTCATTGATTACGAGATGCTTTCGAAATATTGTCCTGAATGCACTACTGCAAAAAGGGATCTTGAAGAAAACTGTACTGATTTCTCCATATGGTACAAAGCCCACAAGCCAGAATGCAGCGAAAACTATGCGGGATCATCAATGCCATGGAAGTTATAGCTGTAGAAATTTTATGGAAGAGATCTGTTGAAAACTGTGTTATGCGATACATGAGTGTTCTGTCAGATGGTGATTCTAAGACATACCAAAATTTATTAGAATTAATGTATATGATGACAGTGTGAAAATTTCTAAAGAAGAATGTCTAAATCACGTAGCAAAGAGACTTGGGATAGGACTTCGCAATAATGTCAAAGAGCGGCGAAAAAAATACTGTCCGTGTATCAAAGGCTTGCAAACAACGAACTGTTGGCAAGATGCGTCTCAGGAAAAACCCAGAATGTAAATGAGAGCAGTCATAGTGTTATTTGGAACAATTGCCCAGATGAAACTTTTGTTTCTAAAAAGCGTCTCGAATTGGCAGTAATTTCTGCCATAGGTGAATTCAATTTTGGCTGCTTGAATAACCTAAGCGCAGGCAGAACGGAATAAATTGAACTCCGAATCTGTTCACATTGCTCAAAGACGTGATAAACGCCGCATCGCCCAAGGAAAAAGTAGAGGTGCTGAGAAGTGGAAAAGAAAAAGAATTTAGAAGAAACTATCTAAATCTAATAATAATACAAAAATCACTGAAAAAGGTGAAACATAAGGTTCTGGCAAATTTAATTTTTTTTTGTGAATAAATAGTTATTTATATTAATTTAGAAAGTACATGTACCAGAAAATTTTAACAATTTTTTTTTCTGTCGATGAACTGTGGAACAATGAATCCATAGAAATCATTAAATATTTTTGTTCCTCTTCAAAATTTACTGTTAAGTGAATAACTAGCATAAATTTGTCTTGTTGAATAAAATTATTAGTATGGTATAAAGAGAGCAAGTATCAAAGGTAAGTGTACACATATATTTAAAATGTCTCAAAACTATATTTTTTCAGATTTACGTGTCTTTATTTTTTAGTAAATCTTATGAAATTTCTAGTACGGTATCCTGATAGATACTAAAATAAATATCTGTACCCATTTTAAGCTTTGAATTCATTTAGATATTTAAAAGTCAGTTTCAATTTATTTTTGTTGTGAATAAATAGTTATTTATATTAATTTAGAAAACACACTTTCCTGAAATGTCTAACCCGTCAAATCAAGACTTTCCATTTAAACATTTTCTCTTCAAAATTTACTTTCAAGTGAATAACATGCATAAATATGTCTGTACTTTAATAAAATGAATAGTGTATGGTGTAAAGAAAGCAAGTATCAAAGGGAAATGTATACATAATATTTAAAATGTCTTTTTCTCAAAACTGTATTTTTTCAGATTTACGTGTCTTTAAAATGTTCCATGCGTCCTAATGTTTTAGTAAATCTTATTAAATTTTTAGTACGGTATCCTAATAAATACTAAAATAAATCTTGGTATCCATTTTATGTTTCGACTTCATTTAAATAGTTAAAGGTCATTTTCTTTTGAAAAAATGTAAAATCTTGATGAAAATTAAGTAAACATAAACAAAAATATTTCCTATAAATAAACTATTCAATGAAATAGCAAAATAATACCCCGTTATGTTGTAAATGTACTTTTGAGTAATAATAATGAAAAATGAAGTGAAAAATAAAAAATTGGCAAGCATGGAAAGTTTTAAAAAATGAAAAAATTATTTTTTTAAAATTTTTTTTAAAAAAATTGAGTTAAAAATTTTAAAAAAAATATTCCATATAGTAATGTTTCAATAGATATGTGTACAAAATTTAAGAACTGTAAGTAAATAAGTTAGAAAAAGCTATATAGTGTCCACCGTCCCCTTAAACGCAGACAACATTAATTCTTGATTGGATGCATAGTGAATATTGAATGTTAATAAAAATCAAGCTTTGTTTTTCATGAGCACTGAATTTGAAGTACTTATCTTTAGAGTGAATTTATTTCGATATTGTTTTATTTCTCAAAATAGACATGTGGATGAAAACTGGAACTCTTAAGAGAGGGGCATCTCGAAGTGAAATTCAAACTATCTATTCGGCAGACACGAAGATAACTGTGGATCAGCCTGATGATGACTATGAAAAAGTGCAAAGGTGCGGCCATTAAGTAACTTATTGGCCTGTGCAGGTAAGAAATAAACTTGGTTTTGTTTAATAAAAACTCCCAATATCAGTGCGCCTCCGAAGAAGAGAAATTATTCCATCAGAAACCTAAAATAAGGATTTTCCGCCACGGGAGATGATCCCTCAGGGGATCATCTTCTTTAGGTGGATACGGGTGTCCCAATCCTGAGGTAACCAGGGATCATTTATCCCTTCAAGTTTACCCTTCTCTACGCCTTCTGTTGTCTGCTGATCCCTTACATCCCTCGCGGCAAGCGAGGGACCTCTCCATGAGAAGCTGTCGCCACTCTTCTTGCTTCTTTTGGACAGCCGAAACCACACGTGTTGGCCGTGCATGGCTACCCATTAGATGGGTAGTGTACTATGGGTTCCCGGTGTATCAATTCAGCTGGTATCCGAACGACTTAGGCTGCTAGGGATCAAACAAAAGAGTCATTCTCTGGGGCTTGGCGTTAAGGCTGGTCAACGTTCCTTTAGGTGACTCTGAACGTATAGATCCCGGATAGCCCCATGCTGGGAGTTCCCAGAGCTGGTAACTGCCTTTCCTTGTTGGACTCGATGGTGGGCGGTGCCGTGGAGGTCCAATGTTTTTATAGCTTTTGCATGGGTCATGCCATAAAGGGTCCATTTGGTGGACAATGAAAAATAACAAACTGTTCCCCTGAAAATATATTTGATCATTTTCTTGTTATTAAACGCGATTCTGAAAATAATGAAACATTTCACTTGGTGACGTCATTTCTTGTTGAAAAGGCCGCAGTTGCAACTATTGGAGAAGTCTTTTCCATTCGGAAACTTCGTTCTGATGA
This sequence comes from Araneus ventricosus, assembly GCA_013235015.1. Classification (NCBI taxonomy): domain Eukaryota; kingdom Metazoa; phylum Arthropoda; class Arachnida; order Araneae; family Araneidae; genus Araneus; species Araneus ventricosus. The sequence goes on from BGPR01003580.1 coordinate 28,126, forward strand.
CTTGCTGGTAGAGGTTTATTCTCGACAACAAGCCCAGAAAATCTTTAAACTGAAAGCCTTAGCAACGATTCCCATTACTGTCAGTGCTCACACATCTTCGAATACTTCTAAAGGTGTAATAACTTGCTGAGAACTATTCAATGTCCTTGTTGAAGTCATCACTAACGAATTAAAAAGTCAAGGAGGCAGTCATGTACGCCAAATTACCATTTGCGGGATGATCAACTCCTCAATACCAAGCATTACATTCGCATATTCAATAACCCGAAATTACCTGCACTCATCGCTCTCCATCCGTCGTCGGAGGAGGATGAATTAAATAGGAGTTGGCACGTTCCGGCAACTCCAACTTCTGCTCTTACTTCCCTTGAAGAAAACTGTTTAATGGGTACCTTCCTTTCATGGAATTGAAGCGGCATAAGGTCCAAATTACACGACATTAAAACTTTTATAAACTATTTTCATAACATTTGTATTCGACTCCAAGAATCCTCCTTGTCGTCCAATATTCCTCTGAAACTTCGTGGCTATAAAAGTTTGCGGAAGGATGCCGCCACAAGAACTAATAACTGGTGGTGTCTGTATCCTCACCTTTAACTTGAAACCGAGCACGCATCTCATTGGCGTGAAAACGTCTTTCCGCTCGCTACAGTGATAGTCGTTCTAACTTCCTTGTGTGACAAAATACCGCCAGATTTGAATCGCTAATAACTACGAGACTAATAATGCGAAAAGAATGGTTGACCCCAAGACGGATAGATAATATCTGTAAGAAATTATCGCATAGTATTTATTTTGCTTGTGATGTCACCGTACCAGTGCAGGCGCATGCGCATGATTGTTATGAATTAGCTTTATGTAAGGTTATAAATAACTGTAGCATGGAAACGCGTTTAGCTAGGAGGTTGATTCTAGTGTAATTTTAAAGAACTTGAGGAGCATTACTAGAACCCACAGTTGGACAATAAAAATATTTATCATAATATAAGTAAAAATCGGTATTAAATTGAAAATTTCAAACTCCGGATGTTTTTTATTATATCATAAAGTGTCTTCTTTCAAATTATACGAAACTTGCAGAATACTTGACAATAGGTAAAAGAAACATTGTATTAAAATTTTAATTCAAAAATTTGAATATTACGGGAAATAAGAACATTTGTTGTAAATAATATTTTATTTCGCATAGGCGAAATGTAGTTATATATACTGTCAACAGATGGCGCCATCAAGAGCTACGCTAAATAAAACATAGTAAAAGCGCAGTTCTGGTCCGCGCCGTAGAGTTTTCGTTGAAAACGTCAGATAAAGTCATAAAACAAGTGTTTCGTATCAATATGTAATTTAATTATCAATCTCTTTAATACAATATTTACACATAGTAGTATAATGGTTACAGAATAAATATATTACAAACTACAACAGACCTTTGCTACATGCGAACCATTATATTACTCTGTGTAAATATTTTATTTAAGAGATTGATAATTAAATTACATATTAATACCAAACACTTGTTTTATGATTTTATCCACACGTTTTCACGAAAAATCTACAGCGCGGACTTAAACTGCACCTTTCTTATGTTTTTTCGCACACTTCATTGCAGGCTGTGTCTGTACAGGTTCATGTTCTAAGTTTAGTTACAGTCTGCTGCGTTTACTTGCCATCTCACGATGTCGTTAATCAACAAGACCTGGACAACTTAGTGGACCAGCTACCTACGCCTGTTCTCTTGTTCGGCGATTTCAGCGGGCATAGTACTTGTGTGGGGTTCCGATGTTACAAATTCTCGTGGTCGACAGATAGAACCTCTGAGAAGACACTTTTTGTCGTCTTCAGAGGCACACAAAACCATAACAGGCAGAAAAAGGGTATCAATACTTTAAAACGCAATCCTATTTTTAAAATTCCTGGTAGGATCATCCAGGCAGTAAGCTCCTTAAAATATTTAGGTATTATTATAGATAATCAACTATCCTGGTCTCCTCATATCCTAAATCTACTTAAAAAAAAGCATATAACTTAATCAAAAATTTTAATAGTTTTGCTGGTTCTAATTGGGGTACAAGTGCTTCTTTATTGAAACACTGGTATCAATCAGTCATTGAACCTTCCTTACTGTATGGAACTGTTGTCTAGAGGGGGTTCTTTTACCAAACAACAAATCACTAATCTACATTCAGTTCAGAGAGTTACTCTTCTAAAAATTTCTAAATCATATAGGACCTACCCCACCAATTATTTAAATGTTTTTTTGGGTCAGCCCCCTCTCCATGTCGTTGCCAACGCATTATATATTAAATTTCAGGTTTTTTCAAAAAAGACCTATAAATTTTGATTTTATTGACGTTAATCATCTTGATTCATTCATAAAAGTTAATAATATAAAAATTAATAAGAGAATTTTGGAAAAAGTCACGATTTTCAGGTGTACAGTGACGGTTCCGGGAATGGAGACAATGTCGGAGCCGCGGTGTACATTTTTAACGATAACGATCTCTTTGAATCTTTCTAGTTTAAGTTAGCTAGTTATAATTCCGTTTTCCAGACCGAGATCGCCTCAATTAATTTTGGCGTGTGCTGGGCGCTGGAAAATGGGTATAAAATTAACATATTTATGGATAGTTTATCTTCTATAGAAATTCTTAAAAAAACTAAGTATAAATCCTTATTTATAAATCATATTAAATCAAAGATGTTTCAAGCTATTGGTTCGGTCGGCTTGTCTTGGGTGAAGGCTCACGCCGGAATCCCAGGTAACGATCTGGCTGACCAAAATGCCAAAATTGCAATTACCGATGGTCAAGAACTGAATATCCCCACTCCTTATACAAATGTGAGAAGGAAAATTCAAAATTATATTCTACATAGCTGGCAGCGACATTGGGAGGACTCTGGCAAAGGTGTCAGAGTTAAAGGGTATGTTCCAACTGTTGATTTTAATTTATTAACACATAATACACAACTATTATTTTTCTCTGGGCATGGTCATTTTCCTGCTTATTTATATCGTTTTAAACAAATTAATAACCCTTCTTGCATCTGCGTTTGCCTGGGGGATGCCGACCATTTCACGTTCGACTGCCCCCATACTCTTGATTTTCATTTCACTCGGCCTTCAGAGACAAACAAACCCATTTGGTTTTCTAGCTTTCTTAAGACTCCATAGTCTATTGGTTAGCTCTTAAGTATTTGTTTTATCTCGCATGAAATTTGCAACGAACTTAAAGGGGTGCATCCTGATTCTTATAACCCTGATTTTGCTGCAATAAAGAATCGAGCGGAACAACAGTCTTTGCGTTTTACTGGCCGCAGTAACCTTCCATATAACGATGAGTTCAGAACGTTTGAACTAAAAACCGCATTGTCTCAAGACCATGATACCAGTCACGATCCAGACTGAGTCGCATATAATATGCTTCGGCATTTTATTACAACTTCGCTTCTCTTTTCAATCTGTAATTCTTATTTAATTGAATTTGGATTCAACAGAAGTATACTACACAGTGGCATGAATCTATTGAGATTCCAATCTTAAAACCTGGCTAAGATCCATCCGGTCCCCCTGCACTAAAGGCAAATTGCTCTGACAAGTTGTCTGTGCCAGACACTTGAACAAATGTTCAATGCTCGTCTTATCTTCGATTTAGAGAAACAAGGATGCATCTCCCAATGCAGAGTGGTTGCCGTAAAGAAAGGTCTGCTTTTCATAACCTCAATTTTATGGAGACCCAAATACGCAATGCGTTTGTTAGGAGGAACCACCTTGTCTCAATATTCTTTGATATAGAAAAAGCATGTTACCGTGTATGGCGCTATGGTATACTTTCGACACTTTTTTAATTTTGTTTTAGGGGAAACTTACCCATTTTGAACAATATTATGAATTCAATATTTTACATTTGCATTTTGATAACTAAAAACTCTAAATAATATTTAAGTAACCTCAAGCGGTTGATTACTGTTACCATTTTCTTTATATTACATGTTTTGTATTTGAGTGTCTATTTATATTATCTATGTTTTGAAAGAGTGTTTTTGGAATGGCTAAGTTGTTTTAAAAAAAGTAGAAAAATGTTCTTAGAATTTGATTCTCAATTTTTAACTTTGTATCTTTCATACAATAAAAACGGCCATTTACAGTCGGTAAATTGGAGATTCTTTATTTAGAGTTTTAATGAAGAGTTTATTTTAGTTTTTAAAGTAATAAATCAGAGATAATTTCAAACTTCTGACGTCCGCAATCAGGATTTTTATCTGTAAATAAAGATATTTCGTTTGTTTATAATGAATGTACTTAAGTCCAAACGATCTCAGTTCAGCAAATTGTTTATAAAAGCTGTAAATGATAAAAATAAAAGACTGAGCTTATCGATAGATATAAGGATTTCGAAACTAAGATTAATTGAAGAGAAAGAGAAACCTATGTTAGAGGTGGAAGAGACTTATAGAGAGGTACTTATCGAAAATGAAAATAATGAAACGATAATAAATAATGAATTTCATCAATCAGAAGGCTATATTGATAAGTGGAGAATAGTAGAATCCAAGTTGGCTTCTCTTTTAGCTGAAAAAGATATCAATTCTGTTGTTAATGAAAGTTTTACTCAAAATGCTGTTCTTTGATAACCTAAGCTTAAACTCCCAACTTTTGACGGGAATATCAAGAACTGGGTGGGATTTTGGGGTCAGTTTAAAAAGAGCGATACCGATCCTAATTTGGAAGATCATGATAAACTTGCATATTTATTGCAATAAATGGAAAAAGGATCACCTACCGAAGAGTTAATTAAAAGAATTCCGCCCGGTGGTTAAAGATATAGCAAAGCTTTACAACAACTACAATCACGTTTTAGTAAAGAAGATCTTCTGATAGAGGTCTATATTAGATGTCTTCTTTCGTTAGTGTTATTAGAGAATTCTCAGTAGAAATTTTCTTTAATAAAACTCTACGATAACTTAGAATCTCAACTTTGAGCGTTAGAAGTTCTAGGTGTTTCTAGGGATAAATATGCCGCAATGCTGTATCCTTTAGTCTAATCGTCATTGCCGGATGATGTACTAAAAGCATGGCAGAGATTCCTAGCTATTAATCGTGGTCATACAGAGATCGAAAGTAGTGAGCGAAATGATAAAAAAGAGTCAACTCAGCGCATAGATTTAGATGATTTGCTCTTATTTTTACTCGCTGAAATTGAAGGGGAAGAGCGAGTATCTACAGCTACTAAGTGTTTTACAAAATATCAGTCTCCTAAGCCATGGAGTACTAAACATGTTGGTTTCAAAAACCGTGTAGAATTTACACAAAACCTTTCTGCTTCTACTCTAATAGCAAAAGCTAAATACATGTATTTTTTGTTCTGGAATTTACGAATCTAGTGATTGCTTCAAAGCTAGAAAGATATAATCTGAGGAAACACAAAAGGCTGTTCAAAACAATTGTTGTTGTTTTCTATGCTTAGTCAAATGACATGTAATAGCTAAATGCAGGAAAAAACATTGTGTGTGATTTGTAGGAGAAAACTAATGTAACTATACGATCACTATTAAGGTGAGGTCGTTAAATAAACTATCTAATGTAAGAGAAGAGAAGTTATCTAATGTTAAGATCTCACCGCTTAAATTGTACCGTGACAAATGACTCCACGCGGCTAGGGTTAGTGTTAAGCTTAACGCAATTACTATTGAACGTTAATACAATCTGCTTGCATCGCAGTTAAAATTAAAGATGGCTCAAAAATCAAGTGTGTGAATTTGAGTAATAGTAGTTTCACACCGTATTTAATTAGTATTTTCCAGAAATTAATTTTGTTTATTTATGAAATCAGTTTGGACTTTATGTGTACTTGCATGGTTTGCAGAATTGAATGCTTTGGTTTGAATAATGTGTATTTGTTATTTTGTATGAGAATAATAGTTTTATATATTCATAAGTAGTTAGTGTTTTCATGATCAGTTAATTATAGCCAGAGGCGGCCCGAGTTAATTTTACCAACCGGGCAAAGCAACAATTTGGGGCCCCCCCCCCCCCACAACATACATAACCAACGTGGCTTTTAAAATTCTATTGTGTCTGTATTCTAATTGTCAAACAAACTTTTACATCGAAATGTTGCATGTTTAACCTGCAAATATGACTTAATAATATTATGGTGAGAATTTTTGAACTTCAGATATATTTAAGATTATATAGATCTTATTGAAACTAAAATAATATATTCAACAAATTTATTTAAAAAATAGTTTATTTTATTTTAAAACAGTATTATAATTCCTGTTCAAAATTAATTTTTCTTTCTTTTTATCCGTAAAATTTCTTCTCAACTTCAATGTTCTGCAGAAGGTCCCGTTCAGTTGTCATGGTTGCTAAGCAAACTAGTCGCTCTTGGGACATGATGGATTGCAGATACGTTTTGATAAGTTTCAGTTTAGAAAAACTTCTCTCGCCAGCAGCTACAGTTACTAGGAAAGTCAGAAAAATATTCAAAGCCACTGAAAGAGCCTAAAATTTGCAGCAACCCTCCTCATATGGAAGTAAGTTAGAATCATTAACAGCTGGTCACTTCGTTTCTTGGTGAAGTTGCAAATCATCTATATCATTATGATTATCGTCACTCCAGGCCAAATGAAGGTCTTTTAAACCTGCCTAAAATTTTAGCTGTTTCACTTTCTTGATGATTTACAAAAACCAAATGTTTTATATATAGCGTTTAGTTCTTCGAAGTCCAGAATAAGAAAATAGAAGCCTTGCTTGAATCTTCTTTGAAGGAACTTCGTCTAGAAATTAATAATTATATTGCTTCTTTTTTTTTTCAGTGGTCGAACTTCTAGTTCTTGAAATTCTGATTCAATCTCAAAAGTTACAGAGGTCACATGTATAAACCAGAGCCTGTTGACACCTCCTTTTCTGATCTCATTTCTATTATAGCTTATCTGGTTTTGTCAGTCATTTCTACAGCATTAGACACATCTATATTTTTTCACTCTGTGGCATCTTATTTATGACATTGACCGTGAAGAGAACTGAGTGCCAAATGACAAGACTAGGAACAAACTTAAAACTTTTAACCTTCTTTGCCAAACTCAAGACGAGATTTCTAGCTAATTCATCAGTTCTTTTATTTAGCGTTATGTCCAGCAGAGTGACCGCGTTTGGCGTAATTGCTTGCCCGTCATACTGGGTGCATGTTTCTTCAGGACTGTCCAGCGATGAGTTAGGATGCACAAAAGTTGCAAATTTGCTATAAAATACTAAGGAATTCCTCAGCTTCCAGACAATGTTGTGGACCTTCACTAAGAACTAAGTTTAGGGAATGGGTAGTACATAAAATATAAAATGCCCGAGGGTTGATGTTCAGGATTCTGTTTGGACATCTAGATTTTCTCCTTTCATATTGGCCCGATTATCATAGCTTTGGCCAAGCATATTTTTCAATGGACTTTTCATCTCTTCCAGCTGTATTAAAATTCTCTCTGTTAACCCTTTTACATCGCACGAGGCGGTTTGTGGCGGTCTAGAAATTTTCCCTTAACAGCTACGAAGGTAGGTCTGAGGCGGTTGGCTTCTTTTGAGGGGAGGTGAGGTTCTAAGAGCGCTTAGGAGATAGGCGCGGTAGGGGATCGAATTATTCTTGCCCGCCACAGCCCATTTCCACAGCAGGGGGTGGGGTGATGGGTAAATGACCACCCAGGTTGGGAGAGCCCAATTCATGTCGTATCCTCCCCAAAAGTCCCGGCTCTAAAGGGGTTAGAAGAAAAAAGTCGTTTCCGGTTTAAAAAGTTAAGGCATCACTGATTGAATGTTCTATTGGAATCGATCCAAAAAACTGTTCTTTCATTCAAGGTTCTTCACCTGTAATGCACCATACAAATCTGATAACAAATGTCATGCCCAACGCCACTTCATTGCTGTGTGCAATCTAAAATTATGGAATAATATGCCCACTTTGAAACTTCTCTCAAAATTTATTCCTCGATTTTGGATCCAAGTAGCTCTATGATTTCCTTTTTGATCGTTTTTTCTCGGTGATGAATATGTGATTCATTAGACGTTGCTCTTATCAACTAACGACGGAAAATTTTCTAATGATTGCAAGTTTCCGTTTCTTTTTGCCGTGCAGTATTTCTTTCTGTACTCTTTTTCGTTTGGGAAGCGAGAAACTCAACCACGTTCACTGAACGTTTCAACACTTCTCTCCAATGTCCATCCTTAATTTGGGTTTTTTTCTGATTTTCAGAATTTACAGTCCTTCCTTGTTTTATTTTTTTACTCAACTCCACGCAAAGCTGGTAAGCTGTCATATTATTTAGAGATTTCTCATATGTTGATAACTGTTCGTGCATGTGTTTCCAATCATAAAATCCCGATGCTTATGCTATTGAGTGTTATTCATAGAAAAATCGTCGATATTAGAAAAATAAATTTATTTGACACTCAACATATAGTAAACAATAAAACACTAATTGGGTAATTTCGTTTCGACTACTTCACAGCAGGAGCGGGTGAATAACAGATAATCATTCCGCAAGGGCGGATAGTTATTAGAATTACCATAGTTCCGCAGGGGCGGATTTTAGATAGTTCACAGGTTAACACTCTGCAAGGGCAGATGATGGGTTTTGATCACCATATCGAATACGAGCCACTGCTCGGGTGGGTGGCTGCTTTCACTCCGATCAAAGTTGGTAATGGTTGATTAGATATCGGGGCCAGTAGGTGGCGCTTCAATTGCGTTACATAACATACCGGGGGGCGTTGAAATTGCCCCAATTTCAATAATACAATTGACAATACTTTATACATATAAAATGGTTATTACAACACAATTAATATTTCCAATATATAATACAATAAAATACAAGAATAATAAGATATATGATTAATAAGAAAAATACTGAAATACTACATAATACTGAATGTGATATAATGCAATACAAGTATAATATTGATACATACAAAATACAGAGCAAATTATATTTTAATAATTGACTTCCTGATTAGGAAGAACACATATTTTGGAAATAGATCTCATGAATGTTCCAGATGCAGTTTTTAATTTAACTACTCTAATATGATTGTCTGTGCCTCTAGCTATTTCTATGATTTTTGCAAGTGCCCATTTACATGGCGGTAAATTGTCTTCTTTTACTATCACTATCATACCTTCTCGTAAATTATCCTTTTTAAATTGCCATTTATAGCGTTGCTGAAGATGATTCAAATATTACCCTTTGCCACCATTTCCAAATTATATGTGTGAATTTAGTGAGTTGTTGCCACTTAGATAATTTGTTATCAGATATATTTATAATTTCTGGTTCCGGAATGGCTGTTATAGGATGTCCAATTAGAAAGTGAGCTGGTGTCAACACTTCATACTCATTTATATCTGAAGACAAGGGATTTAAAGGCCTGGAATTTAATATTCCTTCGATTTGAATAATTATTGTATTAAATTCCTCAAGTGTTACTTTATATAAACCTATAGTGCGTTTAAGGTGATATTTAAATGACTTTACACCTGCTTCCCATAAACCACCAAAATTGGGAGATCTAGGGGGATTAGTTTCCAAATAATTCTTTCAGAGGAAAGATAGTTAGCTAAGCACTCATCGGGTTTTATGATTAAGTTAAATAAGCGGTTTAGTTCTGATTTAGCTCCTTTAAAGTTTGTAGCGTTATCTGTAATTATCATTGCCATTTTTCCTCTTCGGCAATAAATCTTTTAAGAGTAGCAATAAAGGCTTCAGACGAAAGATCAGAAACAGTTTCTAAATGTATGGCTTTAGTTGATAGACAAATGAATATAGCTACATAAATTTTTGAATATATGCCCTTTCTCTGATTTTTAAATTTAATAAGAAATGGGCCACAGAAGTCAATACCACAATTTGGAAATGCTGAAATGGGTGTAACTCTTTCCTTAGGAAGGTTACCCATTATTTGATCTGCTATTACTGGTTTATTTTTATAACATGTAACACAGTTGTGCACAATCATACGAGCTGTGCTTTTAACATTTAGAGGCCAATACCTTAAACGAACCTGATGCAGTAAACCTTAGGCACCTACATGCAAATACTTTTTGTGATAGAATTCAAATATCAATTTTGTTATCTTATGACCCTTAGGTAATATAATTTGATGTTTAGCATCATATTCTAAATTAGCATTTTTTAAACGACCACCAACTCGTAAAATTGAATTACTATCTAAGAAAGGATCTAGAGATTTTAATTTGCTGGAAACTGGAACATTCTTACCATCTTGAAGAGCAGTCATCTCCTTTGCGAAAGTTGTAGACTGTACCTGTTTAATCAGCAGCTGCTCTGCGTTGTCCAGTTCTGTAGCAGTGAGGAAACCTGTTTCCACATTTTTATGTAAACAATTCTTAAGAAACCTGCAACAAAAACTTAAAATCCTAATTAGCTTACTATAATTATTCGTAAGATTTAAAAGTTTATCAAGAAAGTCAGAGTCATTAGTCACTGCACAGGAAACAGTCACATTTCTTTTTAGTTCTTGCTCAAAAGTTTTATCCTTAGGACAAGGATGCTCTTCAAGATTGGTAATATCACGAAGTAAAAACTCCGGACCCTGCCACCACAAGTCGTTGTCTCAAAGATCTTTGGCATCAGCACCTCTGGAAAGGACATCTGCAGGGTTACATTTTGATGAGACATGCCTCCACTGGGAATTGGAACAGAGGCTTTGAATTTTTGCAACTCGATTGCTGACAAAGGTTTTCAGCATGTGCGGTTGCATATTTAACCAGGCTAGAACAATTTTTGAATCAGTACACAAGACAAATGTTGTCTAAAGGAAGATCAAGAACAGGAACAATTTTATGCATTAATCTCGCTAATAGTAGAGCTGCAGAAAGTTCCAACCTAGGCTCTGTAATTGTTTTCAACGGAGCAACCCTTGATTTGCTGCACACGAGTTTAGTTTGAATGAGTCCTGAATGGGTGACACATCTGATGTATATAACTGCACCGTAGGCACTTTCCGAAGCATCACAGAACCCATGCAGTTCGATTTTAGTCACATCCTCACTCAAGATATATCTCAGAACGTTAATTTCATTAACTCCAGGTAGTTTGACAAGAAAGTCATTCCATACTTAAAGGACTTTTGTAGGTAAGTTGTCATTCCAGTCAAGTTTCTGTAACCAAAGGCTTTGCATAAATATATTTGCCTTTGCTATCACTGGACCAATGATACCTAGAAGATCGTAAAGTCTATCGATTTGTGACAATACTTCTGTTTTAGTTAAAGAATCTTTCCTTTGCACCGATACCTTAAATGTTAGTTGATCAGGCTGAGGCTTCCAAAGCATTCCTAATGCCTTTACTGTGTTCGACTGCGTATCTTCAAATGACTATTCTGATGTAGAAATATCATTAAGAAGTGCTGGATGATTCGACACCCATTTATGTATTTCAAAACCTCCACGCCGTAACAGTTTACTGAGATCAGCTTCCAACCTTTTTGCTGACTTTAGAGATGTTGCACCTGACAGAATATCATCCATGTGCATGTCTCTGGAAATTATCTTTGCTGCTTCCGGAAAATCTTGGTGTTCAGCATCTGCAAGAGCCTTGAGAACTCTCGGCAATCGAAAACTGAGTATATATTGTTTTTAACGCAAAATATTATGAGAAGGTTTGAAAATAAACCATGCACTGTGCTTAATTCACTCTTGCTATCCACTGGTATATTATGATTCTATATGATGCAAGTCAGTTACATTGTTTTCAAAGAGCTACTTACCCTCGCTGAGAAACTAGTTATGTTCACAAAACTTGAACGGTTTTATGCCACATTTTAAAGTCAAATACGAGGGGGCCTTCAAATATCATACACTGGGTGCCTTTTAAGCATTCTAAGCCACTGTTGACGAAGGGGATTGTGGCGAAAAAATCATATTATGAGCCGGACGACACTGTTAGGAATTCAAAGGGTGATCACTCCCGCTAGTTCTTGTTAATTTCATTGTTCAGAAATTAACCAGAGGTCAGTTGCTACAAAACTTGCAGACTCGATAATTTTCCTGTACCATTTCCACACTAAATTTGCCCAGAAATTTTCTAATTAAAACATTACGAAACCAAGATGACTGTAGCTCTTTCCGCGTTTAACTCCATGGACTTCATGCGATCACGCTTCTCTGAGATCTAAATAAAATGGTTCTTTCCAAAGAAGAAAATACAACTTGGAACTTTGACGCCACAACATACCCCGTACGTGATATAACAGCGTGATATCGCAAGAGTTTGTGATGGGCATGTGCGGAAGAAGAGCAATACGCTCTCCGAAAGCATCAAGATCACGTAGATTTGCTGTGGTGGTTTCGTTGGTTCTTAATTAACCAGCCAGTTGCTATTGGCCTTTGAGGACTTTATACTTTTTTTCACGGCTGTATATATTAAAGTAGCTAACATAAGGACTTATAACTAGAAATATATATCATATTTTTATGAAATGCAAATTTTTACGAAATATAAAAAAATTCTTCATGGTGTAAGAAAGTCACAGCAAAAATATATACAAACAATCTGCCAGCATGTCTTTATATTACACTGAATTAATTTTGATTTCGAAATAAAAACGATTTCAGTTGCAACACAGGCTGCGAATGCTGCAAAAACCATGACAGATCTCTCTCGGAATCGGCGTTTTGAAAATAGTCTGTGTTCTGTATGCAGATCATACCAGTAAAACTGAAATCCGACTGGCTCATTTAATTAAACATTTTTCGCCCGAAAACACCACAATATTCCAGTTGATGGAAGCAGTTAATTGTTTGCGGGCAAAATTTGTACGTGAATCAATACGCCGCTTAGAAAGTGGAAGCTTTCCTTTCAACTTCTTGTACACATTACTTCTTGTTTGGGATAACTATGTAGTGTATTTATTATTATTCGACTGGTACAGTGCAATTTCAGCTCATATTTAATTTGGGAGAAAGACAGTTTTTGCTTTCAGGGAGCCTCTGGATCCTCCTCTCTTGCCTTGAAGAATATAACTTTGGCCTTCCTGTTGACTGTTTTGTGCCATAGTTATAAGGTTTATTCAGAAGGCGGCTAATTACAGTCTTCGATCTGCAAATTTTTCGTGAAATTTCGTCAGAATTGCAACCAGCATCTTTTAAAAGCTAGTACTTTACCTTAATAAGTTTCTGAAAAATATAATCGTCTCGACTTGGTATTAAATTACACAAAAAGGAAACAATTCTTTATACAGAAAACTTGAATTTGTTTCTCGATTTAGAGATAAATGCTTTCTACGTTTCTTTACTATTTAAAATAATGTAATGAGCAGACAACTTCATATTTTTTCTAAAGCAGCTATCTACTGATTTTGACCATTTTTACATAATCCAAAAAATGTGAGAGATATATGATATATTACAAATTTATTTTAGATCATCATTCGGCACCATTAATTTAAGTCGTAAAAAATTGCTTACAGTGAAATCGCAATAGTTTTCGAGATTTGGCGAATTTTCATCCGACTTTATACTTTTTTCCACGGTTGTATACCCAAGATGTTTGCAGACTTATTATTAGGTTTAGTACTTTTATATACTAAAATTGTGATGAACAGTTATTTTATTATATATGTCATGAGCTAGTTATCTCTCTTTGTCATTTAATCTTGAATAATGCTAGAATTTAATTTTAATTTGGCAACAAAATATGTATGAATTGAGTTTTGTTATTTTGTTATAATATGATGTTTCGGAAGGTGAAAAACTTTTTTTAAGGGAAAAATGAAAGAATTTTGTTATATTTTTAAAATTAATTTGCAAATATTTATTTTATTTCTATTTTATACTGCGTGAACACGCAACATCTGGCGTCCGCAACTAGGACTATTAATTTGAATTTTCATAAAATAGAAGATGGATAAATTAAAAGCTGAAAGAACTGTTATCCGTAGTGCATTTTCAATGCAATGCAATGTAAACAGCAGGAAGTTTTGATGGCAATTTAGAATGATAACGGGGTTAAAGCACAATTTTCGATGATTTAAGAAAAAATCCAAAGGTTCAAGACACTAGATGATGGCATTTTTTATTTACTCATGGATACAGCCGATGAAACGGACTTAACAAGAGAACTAATTTTCCAGGTTGAATAACGATATAACTTTTTTGAGATTGAAAATATCTGTTATGAGGGTTAATCATGTTGAATCTGTCAATTTTCAGCCTTTAATAATGTGTCATTACGATATAAATTACCGAAAGATGAGAACAAGAAATGGAATAATGATTTAAAAGAATGGCTTGGTTTTTGGAGTCAGTTTTCAAAATACATAACGATTCGAGTCTGGCTCTTGAGGAAAATTTCCAATACTTGATTAAGTCTGCTCAAGAAGGATCGAAAGTTAGAGAATTAATAATAAGTTTCCCGCTTACTTCTCAGAATTATCCAAAGATTATCGAAAGTATGAAAGATTTGGCCATGAAGATATGTTGGTTGAAATGTATATCAGATAACTTCTAAGGCTAATTATTAAAAATATAGGAAGGTCATTGCCGATTCATGCTGTTTATGACAAATTAGAATCAGTAATTATAGCTCTGGAATAGCTCAGCATTACTTCTGAAAATTTGCTTCATTTTTGTACCCCTCAGTAAAAAGCAATTTAACGGAAGATATTTTACGAACATATAGAATAACTGTTGATACAAATCACAATCCTTGAAAAAACTCATGAGATTCTTTAAAACGTAAGTACAATCTGAACAAAAAATTTCGATGGCTATGGATGGTTTCGGACGTTCAAAAAGGGACTTCGTAATAGAGCTGCAAAATCTTCAAAAAATGAATAAGTGATGCCTGCATCAGAACTTTTGGTTCATGATGGGAAGTTAGTCTGTATTTTTTTGCTCGAAATCTCATAATAGTTTGGATTGTTTTGTTGCACAGAAGATGTCTTTAGAAGGAAAACAGAAAGCTTTAAAGGGTAAAACACGTTTTCCTTGTTTGAAAGTCGGGCATAATTCTAAAAGGTGCTATGCAATACTTAAATGCATCATATGTAATGACACCATTTCCTGTAGTGTGTCCCACTTTACCAAAATTTTCATTAAAAAAGAAGCGAAGAAAATGCTGTCAATGAATAAGACTCAAGCGGGCAAGATCTAACTTCTTTCTCCATCTTTTCAAAATCTCCAAAAGTGTTCCTGCAAACTTTGCTCAATAATGCCAAAGGATCACATAAATCCTACGTGTTTGGGCTCTTCTCGATCTAGATCCCAGAAATGCTATATTCTGAAAGATACAGTCGTGAAATTGGGTTGTAGGATTTTGAGACATGACCTAACTATCCATTCTCTTTTTAGCGGGAAGAAAACTGGTGAAGGAAAACATTCTTGATACAATGTATAATTAGGGAATCTTATTAAAACTTTGTCAAGCAGTTTGAAGTATTAGATCAGCCTGTAATTTGTGATAGTGTTAGCCCTGTGCCTAAAGGTCCATGATGAAAAAACTGCGACCTAAAAATACAGATAATGAAGATTCTGTGGGTCCATAGATGTATTAAGCACTTACTCGTCGCACAATTTTGGCAAAATGTGTTCAAAAATCATCGAATTCTTTAATTCATGTTTTTCAATGTTTATAAAATTCTAAATCGATTATTATAAAAAACGCAATATTTTTCTTTATATTTAATGGTTTTTTAAGATATAAAATTGTTCATTAACTCACCATATTTTACCTTATATTTGACTTTAATCGCACATCCTAGATAGATTGAAATTTTTCAATGAGGGCATTTAAGAAATACATGTAATTTGTTAACAGATTCATGTACAGAAACTAACTCATTTTACAAAAATTAAACGCGAAAAAACGATAAGAACTGGAATTGAATGCTTTCCAAACATGTTCTAACAGAAAAAATATTCTGAATCCACATATTATGATTGCTATATAATTTATTTATAAGCATTGTGCTGCCTTCTACAAAGCACATGTGTAAATAAAAATGATACGGGCACGATAAAAAATTGGAATTTCCGAGGTTTTTTATCGCAAAATCGCAGCCCTTATGACATACGGGCGCGACAATATTTATTGGACTTGACTCCCCGTATAAGAGACGGGCACGGCGATTAACCGTTTAATAGAAGCTGTCATTGCCACAATTTGTCTTCTTACTGGAAGACAATAAAATTTGCCTTGTAGTATTCTAGCTGTAGAAATCTCTTTCAGGTTGGATTGTATTAGGAAAGCCATCGTTATATAAATGTAAAGAAAATTCTTCTATGTTGGCTACATCACTGCTTATTCAAGAAGCGTCCATTACGGATCTTTGGAATTTCATAACAGATTCAGTGGCTAAAATATCTAAGGAAAACCAAGACGTGAAAGCCAAAGCAAATTTTCTGAAAACAATCTCTATAAATGACGAGGGTCGCTATGAGGTTACCGTGCCATTGAAGGAAGATCATATTCCTTTTTCTTCACATAAATACTTGGCCTCCAAACCTCTACAATGTTGAAATCCTACAATCTCTACGAAGTGTATGGTAATGTCTTAAAGAAATGAAGCGAACTTGGAATTATTGAAGAGGTGCCTCCTGATTATGTTAATAATTTTAGACATTACATACCTCACAGACCTGCGATAAAACAAGCAAGTTCTACAAAAGTTTGGCCTGACGTTAGTTGACGCCTCTGAGAGGGAAAATCTACTCCTTCTTTTATCCACTACTCAAACTGTGGTCGAAATCTCACAGAATTTATTTCATTTCTTCTTCTAAGATTTTGAGAACGAAAATATGGAGTTTCAGCACACATTGAGAAAGCATTCCTACAAATAAGCGTTCGAACATCTGATAGGGACTATTTACGTTCTATATTGTGGACAAAAAACGGAGAGGTTTCAATAAAGGTTTATCGTCACACCAGGGTGGTTTTCTGTGTAGACAGTTGTCCTATTTACTGGGAGAAATTCTGAAATTCTACCTTGAAAGGCTTTCTGAGGATCCACTTTACAATAAAATGTTATTTAAAAGCTAACGCAAAGCTTTTATGTTGACAATGTTGTTTCCAATATAGGTAGGGAGGAAGAGTTTTATCAATTCATTCACGAAGAAAGAAATGTTATATCAAAAGAAGTGTTTAATTTAAGGGCTTGGCAGTACACTGGAGATAAGCAAACTTTTGCCTCTTCAGTTTTGGGTATATTATGGGATAGAAATAAGGATTATCTTCGACAAATTCTTGAACGTCTGGAAAAGTTGGAGCTAATTTAAGTCACCGAGAGAGAAATATTGTCAATTGCGCATAAAATTTTCGATTTAATAGGAATTGCTTGCCCTGTCTTATTGGTTTCACAGTTGCTTCTTCAGAAAATGTGGAAAACACTGATTTCTTGGGATAATGAAGTGGATTAAGGTACTAAAAGAAAATTTTCTGAATAGTATAATGATTTATATCTATTGAAGAGTATTAAAATGCCTCATTGTTTCGCATGTCTTCGAGGGAGAGAAATAAGACATTTGTGTTCACAAATTTTGCGATGCGAGTCAGAATGCCTATGCTGCTGCAGTATTTAATATAAGAGTAGAAACTGAGAAACGAGTGGATGTGAATATTTATTATGTGCAAAATATCGGCTAGAACCTCCTAAATATATCGCTATTCCCCACCTAGAGCTATTAGCGTCATTAATGGGAACAAGGTTATGTGCCAGTGTTTTGGATGGACTCTTTTGTTTGGGCAGAAGCGATATACATCTTTATTACTGGACAAATTTAACAACAGTAGTGGTCTGAATTCAAAATGACGAAACATATTCTGTTTTTGTAAACAATCGCGTGAACTAAATCCGGCAGTTGTCAAACAAACACTACTGTAAATAAATACCAGGGACCAGTAATCCAACAGATTTCCCATCTAGAAGATGTCACGTAAAACAGTTAATTGAATCTTAATTGTGGGAGGGCCCAAGTTGGTTGTATGAAAACGAAGATTCTTGGTCAATCTCCGAGATATCCGTTCCGGAGGAAGCATTTCTGGAACGACGGAAAACAGTGATAACAAACCTAGCCACTGAAAACTAATAGAAATTTGAGAAAGATTTTTGTATTTAATGACACTGACACACTTAAGAGAAAGATTCTGGATTTCCAGAGCACAAAATGTTGTTATAGCAGTTCTGAGACGGTGTGTACAATGCAAGCTAACCTCTAAAACCATTAACACGGAAGCAGCCCACTTACCTCCAGACAGAATTTATCGAATCGCAGCATTTCAAATAACTGGTGCAGATCCGGCTGGACATCTTTTCTTTACGTGGATGAAGCAAAGATGATAGTACTTTTCACTTGTGCCGTTTATCGAACTAGCTTCATTTCTGTCCACAGAAACATTCATACAAGCTTCACGAAGATTATGGCAAGGACAGGAAGATG
The DNA here is from genome assembly GCA_013235015.1 of Araneus ventricosus. Lineage (NCBI taxonomy): Eukaryota > Metazoa > Arthropoda > Arachnida > Araneae > Araneidae > Araneus > Araneus ventricosus. The sequence goes on from BGPR01003580.1 coordinate 46,569, forward strand.
CTCTACTCTGTACACTGATAATGGTACGAGCTTTAAAAGAGCAGCGAATGCTTTGAAATCATTGGACTGGGATTTCATACAAAGAAAAAAAAGATGAAAAAAATGAAATGAATGATGATGAATGAATGATGATGAAATTTAATGAAAAAAAGGCTATATTAGCCCTCCATCAGCTCCATGGTATGGTGGGTTTGTGGGAAGAATATTCCGGTGTATTAATTTCTTTGAAAGTGTTTGTGCTTAGCTTGTGTCACATATGAAGAAGCGTTGACTTCTCTCTGTGACTGTGAGGCTATCATTAAATGGGCGACACTTGACATACTTATCAGAGAACCCCAATGAATTGAAACCTCTTACGGGTGCTCCCTTTATTCAATATTTAAAGAAACGTTAAATCATTGATCTCATCTCAGCACTTATTCATACACGTGGATAAGTCCATTCATTTTTTTAGCTAATAAAGTAATTTATACTATATGCCTGATTATATGACAAGTCATCTTAAAGCTTATCTAAATGCTGGCTAAACTGGGATAAACTCGGATAAAGGCCCATAATCATGATATTTGTATATTGTCACGTAGATTTTAGAAATGATGACGATTTAGAGAGACAGGCTTTTATTTAGAGCACAGCAAGCGTTCAGATAACTGAACTGCCGTCAGCTTGACAGCAGTTCCTTATATACATTTTAAGAAATGAATAGTCCAATAGAACATATCCAAGAACATAAATTTACATAAGAATAATTTGCATATTTCAGAGAGTTAACATAAAATGTACGAAACATCTTCAATGTCCAAATAATACAAAAGTCATCACTTGGATTCGAACTCGCGATCTGTTGATTGGTAGTCGAAGACGTATCCTCTAGACCACCGCGTCACACTTCAGCTTACTTAGAATGTTACAATATCATGTTCAGTCTAACACATTTCAAGTCGTATTCAATGACTAGATACAAAAACATACACTTTAGTGAAAACATTATAGTCTCTCAATTCGACTATAAATCAAAATCACTTAACAGTTTGATAATCATCGTTACGCATTTGCAGCATTTAACTTACTCTTAATCCCAATCCTAATAAATTTAGACTTCTGCCTAAAGTAAATGGCTAATAATACACGCATAGCAAAGGTATGGGGAATTCTAAGAAAATTAGTCAGCGAACATCCAGTTAGCCTGTAAAAGCGAAGGGGAGAAGAAATTGCCGAGATGTACTGCTTGTATTTATAGCGATACCTCATTTACTTAAACCCGAAAGTGAATCAAGGCTGCCGCAAACGCTTAGTGGTTAGAATGAGTGAGAGCCATCCTAAAAATATCCGGGTTCGAAAAATTCGGACCTCGATTTTAGATCAAGTTTCCTAGCAATTGGTCCGCCTTCTCACTAATTCAAACCTTACAAAAGTCAAATAATTAACTTTTATATCTTATAACAATTTAATATAATCAATTTAAAATTCAAGTATTTCGTAATACTTTCACATATTTAAATTTGAAATATTTACATAAAATAAGATTCTTTATCTTTCAATTATCACACACCAAAAGTTTTTTCTAGAAAAGATTTAAACTCAAATTTGTTTTTTGCTTTAGTAAAAATATCAGCTACATTTTTCTTAGTACATATATATTTTAATTCAAAATATTTCTTAAATATTAAATCTCTTAAAAATGATATTTAATATCAATATGCTTAGTCCTCATATTTTCTATACAAGAATTAGAAAAGTCAGTTGCTGCTTGATTATCGCAGTATAGAGCATATTTAAATGTATATAATCACTAATCCAAGATCTCTTCACATTCTTATAAAATTCGTCGAATCCATAGAAGTTCCTTAGATGCATGGATTAGAGACATGTATTCTGCCTCCATAGTAGATAAGCTGTCACTAGCTGTTTCGATGTTCTTCAACTAATTGGAACCTCGTCTAAGAGTGTGATGAAACCTCCAATAGAAATTCGGTCGCCACGATTGACAGCGAAGTCAGCATCGCTGTAACACTCCGCATTTAACTCACTCACTCTTGAAAGATTGAGTTGAAGATCCCTCGTGGCACTAAGATAACCTAAAAGCTTTAGAAGATTATTCCAGTGGACGATTCCAGGATTTTCTTGCAATTGTGATAGAATGTTGACCGCATGGGAAATATCTGGTCGTGTCCTACTTGCTATGAAAGACAAACTTCCTAGGATACATCTATATGGGTATTTTTGAATTTCAGTGATCTCCTCTCTTGTACTCGGACACTACTGCTTAGAAAAACTGTACCTTTTGCTAAAGGGAGAGAACTCACAGGAAAATTAAAAGTTTCATGCAATTTACGAATTTTATTTATATAATCATTTTGATGCATAAATAAATTTCCATTAAGTTCCTGAACCTCAACACCAAATAAGTTTCGTGTTTTTCCTAAAATTCTTAAATAAAAATGACACATTTTAAGATTTCAAATACTTTATCGATGTAATCATCTGATCTTCCTATCAAGATAATGTGATCCACATACAATAGCAAAACTTCATTGTTTTGATAAATGTAAACACAGTTCACCTATTTTAATTTATGAAATTTTAATTTTTCAAGAGTAGTATTCATTTCTCGAAACCATTCACGACCGCTTTGCTTCAATCCGTAAATTGCTTTCTTTACCAAACAAACATGATCTGCTTTATTTACATTTACAAAACTTTGTGGTTGACGCATATAAATTTCTTTGTGTAAAGGAGCGTACAAATACGCTCATTTAATGTCAAGTTGGCAATGTTGCCATTTTAAATGACATACAAATAGGGAAAATATTAATCTTATAATAGAAAAATTAATGACAGGACTAAAAACTTCGCCGTATGTTTCTCCTTTGTTCTGACGAAACTCTTGAGCAATAAGACGAGATTTAAATTTCCAAACGTCATTGTTTTCATTCTTATTTCAAGTGTAAACCCATCTGTTACTTAATACTTTTTGATTTAAAGGTTTGGGTACTAAATCCCATACTTCTCTATCAGTCATGCTGTCCATTTCTTCTAGCATTGCTTTATACCATTCTGTAGCTTCTGGGGTTTTTAAAGATTCGTTATAACGAAAAGGAATTTTGGTTTCTTGTCAGATATCTACATTGGAATTTTCTTCATTATATTTAACAACTCCTGAATAAGGATCCTTTCCACTAAAGTTAAACATTCCCTCGTTATATTCTATTCCATTTGATTCACAAATTGATTTAACATCATTATGTGATCTGAAACTAGTCTTCGTACCTTCAATTCTATCATATATATCCGTTCTTGATCCATTTTTACGGAGGGACAGCTTCCATACTCCACGTAAACCTTTTTAAGAGGTTCGATTTGGAATCGGGTTCAAATGCTTCCGTATTCGGATCACCTGAAAATTCGGATTTCACGTTTAAGTCTTCGAGGATTTCTCCGGTAATCGGGATTTCAGATTCTGAATCAGAATTGGATTATATTGAAATGTAAAATTTAGAATCATTAGGGTCCAGTACATTTCCACTGTTGAAACCATTATTATCAAATATAACATTTTTGATTTCTATGATTTTTCTTTCAACTAGTAACCAAATTCTACAACCTTTTATTAGCATCGCATAACCTACCATAATGCTGTTGCAAAAAGCCTTACTGTGGGTGACTGGTGGAAACAGTCCAACACGCAGGATAATGGAGAATGAAGGTTTATTTACAAATATGCTGTAAAACACGTAGCACAGGTACAGGAAACAATAGTTCTTGCACAGATTACCAATGTAAACAGACAGCAATTCTCAGGTAACATCCGTTCAGCACTTTGTTATCTATCAACACAAACAGTCAACAAATAACTAGTAACGACAATAACTGCACTTTCAATGGCGCTCAGCTCACCAGCTTTCTAGCTCGCACTGCGGGTAGAACTCCAAAGGCGTTCGCGCTTCAAGGCGATCCCAGTCGATCAAGACACACCGTCATCCCAGAGCTCTCCTTATATAGTCTACCGCGGCAGGCCGTGACGTCACATGGAATCTTCTAGTGCATTCAGGCGTATCTTCTCTCCTAATGGAAATATCTAGAAGATTCCAGCACTTTTGAGATCCCATATTTCGTCGCCAAGGTTAGGGAACCAGACGTGGCTGCGCTAGTCATGACATACTTATCCCTGTAAAACTCTCTTCCCAACCATAAGACTCACATTGCTGGGAAGCGACTTTCCATGTTTGTAACACTGCTCCCCTCTTCATAGACTGACGTCCCGGCAATCTCATTACATTGAACTGTGATCAGTAGCACGGTAGGGGGTTAGCCGATTAATGTGAATGGCTTTTGGCTTGCCGTTAGGCGACCTCTGAACTCTGTAGATAACATCGTTCAGTTTTTTAACGATAGTATAAGGTCCTTCCCAGTTCTGCTGCAATTTCGGGCTCAGACCCCTCCGTCGCTTCGGGTTATACATCCAGACTCGTTCTCCCTCCTTAAAATGATGACCTGTTGCTTTGAAATCGTAGCGAGTCTTCATTCGTTCACTGGCCAACTTAATTTGCTCTCTGGCAAACGCATGTACGCTTTCCAAACGTGCCTCTAAATTAATCAGGTATTCATTCGGTGAGGAAGGCGTATTACTCGGTCGTCCAAATAGGATATCACATGGCAATCGCAGTGTTCGACCAAAAAGCACATCTGCTGGAGTGAATCCAGTCACTTCATAGTCTGCGCTCCTATAGGCCAAGAGAAAGAGTGGTAAATGTGTATCCCAGTCAGTCTGATTCTTCGATACAAATAAAGATAGATGATTTAAAATCGTTCGATTAAACCTCTCGCCCATGCCATCGGACTCAGGATGTAACGCCGTCGTTCGAGTCTTCAGAATTCCTAAGAGTTTGCAGAGCTCAGTAAAGAGAGCGGAATTAAAATTTGTACCTTGATCCGAATGTAATATCATAGGTACGCCATAATACGAAATCCATGCTCGAACGAGTTCTTCAGCCACAGTCGAGGCTTCCTGATCTGAAATGGGGATTGCTTCTGGCCATTTAGTAAAATAGTCCATCAACACCAGTACATACCGATTGCCCTTTGTCGTTACACGAAGAGGTCCTAAAATATCTAAAGCCATTCTCTCGAAAGGTGCACCCACATTATAGCGCTGTAAACGGCCTTTAATTCTGGTTTTGGGTCCTTTTCGGGCTCCGCAAGCGTGGCATTCTCTGCACCATTTTTCGACGTCGGCGCGAAGTCTATCCCAATAGAATCGCTCTCGGGTTTTGCTCAAAGTTTTCATAACTCCTAAATGGCCTCCACTTGCGCTGTCATGAGTCTCTTCTTGAACTTCTTGAATTCTGCATTTAGGAAGGATTAGTTGCCAACGAAAACAGCTTCCATCATTACTCTCCCACTTACGGTATAAAACACCATCCTTAAGATGTAAGGAGTCCCAAATTGAGCTTTGGACTCCTTACATCTTACGTAACATCAGCATCTTACATTACATAACAGCATCTTACATCTTACTTACTTACCCAATATCGTTTTATTGCGGGACTCTCCGGGGCGATTTTTGCCAAGATGGTCGATCTTCCGAATTTAGTTTCTTCTCCAGAATTGACCTAATAGCAGGATCTTCTAGCTGTGACTTTTGGACCTCGCTTGAAGACCAGGGATCCTCAGTTGTTAAAAATTTCACTGAAATGTCTGTTTCCATTCCGAACTTTTCTCTGAATTCGTGCAATGTTTTCAACTCTCTTTACAGGGTCTTCGAAAGAGCGCATTTGCATTTCCGTGAGAGGTTCCCTTGCGATGCTGGATTTCGAAGTCATATTCTTACAGTCTTTGGATCCAGCGAGCTATCTGGCCTTCAGGTTCCCTAAAATTCTAAAGCCACCTAAGGGAAGCATGATCAGTCCGGAGAAGAAATTTCCGTCCATAGAGATTTCACAATGGCTAGTAATTCTTTACGCGTGACACAATAATTTCTTTCTGTCTTACCCAAGCTCTTGCTGAAGTAAGCGATGACACACTCTTAGTTCCCAATCTTCTGAGAGAGCACGGCTCTTATTCCTTCATTATTAGCATCCGTATCCAAGATAAATTCCTTGTCAGTCCGGGGATAGGTCAAGATAGGGGAAGTTATCAAAGCCTGCTTTAGACTATTGAAAGATTTCTCGCATTCTTCGGTCCAATTAAAGTTTGATCTAGCTTTAGTTAGTTTATGTAGAGGGCTTGCTATTGCAGAGAAATTCCTGACAAAACGACGGTAATAGGTGCAATGTCCAATGAAACTTCGGAGATCGTGTACTGTCTCTGTACGAGGCCAATCAACTACTGCTTTAGTCTTTTCTGGGTCAGTTTTAACTCCGTCTGATGAAGATATGTGTCCAAGATCAGAAACCTCTTTTGGGGAAGAATCTGAATTTCTTTGAACTTAGCTTGAGGTTAGCTTCTGTATTTTCTGGAATACTTTACCAATATTATTCAGATGTTCTTCACATGTTCGTCCTACTATTATAATGTCGTCAAGATACACTAAGAAGGCTTCAGACGTAGGTCCACGCAATACTGTCTCCATTAATCTTTCGAATATGGCAGGGGCGTTACAAAGTCCGAAAGGCATTACATTTAATTACCAGAGTCCTTGTCCGCTGGTGAAGGCTGTCTTTTCTCTATCTTCAGGTTGGATCTCGACTTGCCAGTATCCACTTTTCATGTCTAATGTCGAGAACCATTTACTTACGTTCAAAGCATCCAGGGTGTCGTCTATCCGTGGTAGAGGATAACTGTCCTTTATCGTAATATCATTTAACTTCCTGTAATCAACACAGAAACGTGTCGACCCATCTTTCTTCTTAACAAGCACGATAGGCGAAGCCCAAGGTCCTGACGATTCTTCTATTATTCCGTTATCCACCATCTCTTTAACTAAGCGCTCCGCTTCCTCTTTCTTTGCAAGAGGCAAACGTCTTGGATATTGCTTGATTGGTGGATGATTACCTTTTTTAATTCTACGCTGAGTCATATTGCAGCGGCCGACATCAGAGTCACTAGTAGAAAACAAGTTCTAAAATTCTTGTAGCAATTCCTTTACTGCTGTTCGTTGTTCGTCATTAAGACCTTCAAAATTCTCCAAGATTAACGGGAGACGTAGTGATTCGGAAAATTCTTGAGGACGAGCAACGATATCCAACACTGTCTCACACGTCGCAATAACAGCTAATTTATCGACGGTCTTGGGTTTATTGTCTAGATTCAGAACTCGAACGGTGATGGCTTCTCTTTTTAAATCAACGAGTGTGGCCACCACAAGGACACCTTTCTGGGAAACTTGGCTAGGAAAATCCGTTACGGCGTATCTGAATTTTCCAGAAACTTCTGGAACTCCCTGGATAAGACAATGCGATCTTGCTGGTTTTCTCTTTAGCCAACACAGAGCGTAACTTTGAATGCTCTGCACTGGCTGAAAACGAAGGAATTTCCTCTCCTCCTGTCCGAATCTCGTTCTTCTCCAGGTCTACCGTGAAGTTAAATTTTTGTAGAAAATCCAGGCCGAGAATACAGGGATCGGTGATGTCAGCTACGTAGATTCTGTGTTGGAATTTTTCTGGATCCACATTCAATTTCTGCATCCAGTTTCCCGTGTATCTCTGTCTTTTCACCAGTAGCGGTCTTTAAAGAAATGTTAGGAGCCGTGTAAATAAAATTCTCCTTCAATTTCTGGGCCAAGTCTTTTCTTACGAGAGTGACACTGGAACCGGTGTCCACCAACATCAAACAAAGGATACCGCAAATAGATCCTTCCAAGTAGAGTCCATTTCTTCCTCCGAAAAGTGCGGAAACTTTTAGTCCTTCTTCAAGGGCTTTATAGAGAAAAGGCAGCCTTCGCCCCTCAAGACGACCGTACATTAGTTTTCCTGGTTGGGAGAAATTGTCTGGCACTCCCTCTGTACGCGCCACTTTTTGTTACACTTCCAGCAGGTCACGTTCGGATTTCGTAGAGGAGTGTTCTTCTTCCCAGCAACATGACTGTTTAATAATTTTTCCAAAGTTTTCAGTAAACAGTCGAATTTTTCATCTTTTTCTTTCCCAGTACCATCTTCTATCTCAATCGATCTTACATTTCGGGATGTTTTGGAAACAGTTTTCGCAGCCTCATACTTCATGCTATATGCCAAAGCTGATTTCAAGTCTTTGGCATCCATCAACCTTGTTGCATGCTGAGTATCTTCATCTCTGATAGCGTCGACAAAGTACCGGGCTGCTAGGCTGTCTCGGACATCCTGAGGGCACTCGGCGTAGGCCAGGCTCATTAGTCGCTCCACATCAGCGGCTAATACCTGAAGGCTTTCCCCTGGTCTCTGCCGTCTCGTCTTCAATTCAGTCCTATAAAATTGGGTAAGGTGACTGTCTCCGAATCGGGCTTTTAGAGCATTTTCGATGGTCGTAAGGTCCGTCAACTAAAGAGAAGGTATTCCTTGAAGAACCTCCGCCGCTGATCCCCGGAGAGAGGTCACAAGTTGACTGGCTTTCGCAAAATTATTCCATCCGTTCGTAGAGCTTACAAAGTCAAACTGCGTCTTGAAGACAGTCCGTGACGTTTGCCCGTCAAATGTCAGTGATTTGACCATCGTTCTAGAATACATGAGCTCTGGACTTGCCGGGATATTATTTGGTCTAATCTCCAGATCACTTATTCTCTGCTTGAGGACGCTGATCTTTTCTTGAAAATCGTCAATCCCTGTTTTCACACCTTGGACATCCTCTTCTACTTTTCCTATCGATCTGTTAACGTGTTATTTCATTTCTTCGACTTGATTTTCGACGTGTGCTCTCATCTCTTCTTTTTCAGCTCGGATAAGATTTTTCATTTCTTCTTGGCCCATTTCTAATTCTTTGTTCATTTCTTCTTGTCCTTTCTTCATTTCTTTGATTTCCTCCTGTCCTTTCGTCATTTCTTTCATTTCCTCCTGTCCTTTCTTCATTTCTTTCATTTCCTCCTGTCCTTTCTTCATTTCTTCCTTAATTTCTTTCTTCATTACTTCCTGTCCTTTCTCCATTGATTTCTTCACCTCAGCTAGCAGAGCAAATAGATCAGCGTTCACAGCCGTCTTCGCCTGCGATCTCGTATTCACCATACACAATTACCCCGCTTCTGACACCAGTGTTGCAAAAAGTCTTACTGTGGGTGTATGGTGAAAACAGTCCAACACGCAGGATAATGGAGAATGAAGGTTTATTTACAAATATGCAGGAAAGCACGTAACACAGGTACAGGAAACAATAGTTCTTGTACAGATTATCAATGTAAACAGACAACAATTCACAGGTAATAACCGTTCAGCACTTTGTTATCTAACAACACAAACAGTCAGCAAATAACTAGTAACGACAATAACTGCACGTTCAATAGCGCTCAGCTCACCAGCTTTCTAGCTCGCACTGCGGGTAGAACTCCAAAGGCGTTCGCGCTCCAAGGCGATCCCAGTCTATCAAGACACCCCGTCATCCAAGCGCTCTCCTCATATAGTTTTCCCCGGCAGGCCGTGACGTCACATGGAATTATCTAGTACATTCAAGCGTATCTTCTCTCCTAATGGAAATATCGAGAAGATTCCAACACCTTTGAGATCCCATATTTCGTCGCCAAGTTTGCCACCAAGGTCAGGGAACCAGACGTGGTTGCGCTAGTCATCCCATACTTATCCCTGTGAAACTCTCTTCCCAACCATAAGACTCACAGTGCTGGGAAGCGACTTTCCATGTTTGTAACAGTACCCTTTTTAGCTGTCATCTGTAGTTTGGTGCTTAGCTGTCGGGGAGTTCCAATATAAGTTGTTGCACCGAATGGTTTAAATGCCTAATACTTGGTATTTACCACAATATAATTCGAAAGGGGTTTTGTTATGGTCTTGATGACAGATTATATTTCACGTATAAGTGAAACATAATAGGGCGTCAGCCCAAAAACTGTTTCTAAGATTACTATCCTTCAGTAAACATTCAACTGCATCTAGAGCTGTGTAATTGAAACGTTCACTTACTCCGTTCTGTTCAGGAGTATATTCGTTTGGTCGTTCAGATTCAATACTTTGATTATCAAGACATTTCTGGAATTCATTACGACAAAACTCCATACCTCGATCATTTCTTCTTTTGACAATTTTACTATTAAGATTTCTTTCAGCTCGCTTTTAGAATTTACTAAAACAATCAAAAACATCACTTATCTTTTTCATGGGATAAACAATTACCTTTCGTGAATAGTCATCCGTAATTGATACAAAGTACCCATGACCTCCTTGAGATTGTGACGGTAAAGGTCCACTAACATCCATATGCATAATTGCAGAGGTTTAGTTGATTTGATTTTACCTATCGGTTTAAATGACTTACGTTTCGTTTTCACAAGTTTACAAACTTCGAAATTTAGTTCTTCGTTCTTAAAAGTTGGTAAACCTTTAACACTATCATTTTGCCTGTACTTACAATATAATGAAAATTAATATGACAAAATTTACGATGCCAGTCCTCTAAATTGCTCTTGTTTGATACAGTTAGGGCAATTGGGTTACTTCTTTGTGCTTGAGGGTAAGAAGGATATACATAATATAATTCGTTTTCTTTTCTAGCCGAAAATAATCTCCTACCGTCATTAGGAAATACATCAATTTTACCTTTTCCTCCCATAAAAGAAGCTCCACCTTTATCAAATAGGGGGCCTGCCATCAAATTACGTCTTAGTTTTGGCTAGAACATTACATGCATTGAATTAACTATTTCTTCACCCTTTCTGAAGAGTTATTTAACAGTTCCTATTCCTTCAATTTTACAGTTAACTCCATGAATAGCAACAGATATATTAGTGTTATTATTCAAAGGTTGAAATTCATGAAATAAATTTTTATTTCCACAAAAATGACTGCTAGTTGCGGTGCCAAGCACCCAAACCAAGAGTTACGAATTTTGATAGCTTCAGTTATAAAACTAGATTCTACATTTAAATTTCTAGCTCTATTCGGCTTCTTATTTTTACAGTTAGCCTTTGAACGTGAGCTATGCTCAGAATTAGAAAACCGTTTAACTTTATTTTCTAATTTCTTTTTAGAAGTATTCCTATTAGCACAATGTAAAGCTACTACTTCTAAGTCACCTTTACTTTGATTCCTCTTCGTCAATTAATTCATTTAAGACACTTATAAACTTAAATTTTTCAAGAGACCATCTATAAATTATTTGAACAATACCTTGATAGTCTGCAGTGAGCACCTTATCAACTGGAACGCTTGATATCAATCCGCTATAGGTTTACCGGCATCGTTTATGTCGATCATGATTTTCTTTAGCCTTGTTGCATAGAGACCTACATCTTCATTTTCTGATATCTTGCACGAGAAGAACACATCAGTTAGAGATATTACTCTTGCACATGAATCGGAAAAAATTCTGCATGTTCTCCAGGTTTGGGCACCATCATCTACCTCGGAAATTAGGATTCTGTATTCCTTTTCAATACTTAAATAGATGGTTGCATAGGCTTTGTTCTTCCGGACTTGAAATTTGTTGTACTCCTTCGGAAAGAGCGTTTCATCTGGGGAAACTTCAGATCCGTCTGTTATCGGCCAAAGATTCTTTTCCATTAAGCCAAGGAGCATAATTACCATTATTGACCGTGTCTATCTGGATAAGTTCATTCATTTTTTTAGTTAGTTAAGTAATTTATACTATATGCCTGATTATATGACAAGTCATCTTAAAGCTTATCTAAATGCTGGGATAAACATGATAAAGGCCCATAATCATGATTTGTATATCATGTTTATTCTAAAAAATTTCTAGTCGTATTCAATGACTAGGCTGATATAAAAACAAACACTTTATTAAAAGCATTATATTCAACTTGACTATAAATCAAAATCATTTACAGTTTGATAATCATCGTTAAGCATTTGCAGCATTTAACTTACTCTTAATCCCAATCCTAATAAATTTAGACTTTTGCCTAAAGTAAATGGCTAATAATACACGCATAGCAAAGGTATGGGGAATTCTAAGAAAATTAGTCAGCGAACATCCAGTTAGCCTGTAAAAGAGAAGGGGAGAAGAAATTGCCGATATGTACTGCTTGTATTTATAGCGATACTTCATTTCCTTGAGTCTACGGCCACACGAGCTTGTTCTAGCAGTCGCGACTTGAAGGTCAACCGCATCCGAATTATAGACAATATGCTGAAGAAGCACGGGTGGCCACACAGCGCCTTTTTCGCCGCTTTGGGGGGAATTTTATCGGCGCATTCTCGCGACTGTCGTGAAGCGGTACACTCGTGTGCATTTTTCTTCGCGCGTTAAAATAATCGCTTTGCTGCTTATCGTGGTGTCCGTTGGTATTTTCGTGTGTTTTGTTCTTCAGTTTTTGGTATTTAAGATAATTATATAATGGAATACTGCTTGGCTAGTGAGCTCATGATTCTTGAAGTTGAAAAATATCCATATCTTTAAGATTCAAGGCATAATGATTTCAAAATTCGTGAACTCAAAAAAGATGCTTGGATGGCTGTAACTAATTCTGTGTTAAATCTTTAAAATTCTCTAAATATAATTTTAATTCAAATAATCGTACTTTTAATAAATAATAAATCTAATTTTAATAATCTAAGAATTGCAACTTTAGTAATCTAATAATTGCAATTTAATGAAAAATAAACTGAAATGTAAAAATATTGTGTTGTAAAAAATTAGCACTCACCTTAAAGTTACTGCTATCTTTTCTTCTGCACTTATACAGTTCCGCATTACAGTATCACTTTTTCTAATTGAATCATCAACTTTAGATAGTAGTGTTTCAAATGAAGCTATGGACATTCTATAATACTCAGAAAACTTGTCAGGGTATTCTTTCAGTTGGCTGTGTAGAAGTGTAAATTTTCCCTTTATTGTTCTTTCACTTACAATAGGATGTACCCAGTATTTTCTTTGACGTCTACGACGTCGTCGGCAAACAACTAACAAGGCACTTAACGTATTAACAGCATTTTTATTTATTGAAAATGGATTCATGTTGAACCAGTGGCGTAACTGGGCTATAGCTAGTAGGGACGTATCTTGGATGCAAAATTAACCTTCCAACAGGCGCGTGTATGTCAGAGATACACTAGAGAATAATTTTGTTTTATATCTTTTTAAAAAGAGCGCGCTACGAAAGCATGACCTTTGCTATTCTCCCAGCTCCTTTCGAAGAACAGTTAAGTTATAAGGGTTGCCATAACTGCCCAGTATTGATACGGGACGTTTGAGTAATAAATAAATAAAACATGAAAAAAGTGGGTGGGTAGTGGTTTATTTTACTCTGAAGAAAAAAATCAATAAAGTTTAAGCATTCTAATAAAAATGAACACATAGAATAATACAAAATATGCCAGACTAATCCTATATCCCAGTCATATTTTAAAAGTGATTTTACTTTCTTATTATGTCATTTTCTTCTTTCACATAATTATAAAATTTTAATGACAAATCAAAATTGCTCCAGTTGTCTCCACTGACAATCTGTTCCTTTCGTCCGGCCATTGAGTTGATATGAGATAAAATTTTCTCTCCACATTTGCATTGTGGTCTGGAATGGCAAATACGTATTCGCATAGCTTTATTAGACGTAACTTCTGATCAATATACTTTGAACTATCTGCAAAAAATTTCAGCCATTTCTCTTCCATATTCAATTTCATAGTTGCTTCGCAGTTTTACTTGGTATTATTTTTCTCTAAATAATCTTTTAAATATGCAAACTGGTCGAATAAATCTTTCTGCAAAAATCGTCTGCTGGTTGAGATCTTTCAGCAAACTAAGCTGATGCTTTCATATCTGAAAGCTTCAAAGGGATTAAAAAGACTCTGCAATTTAGCTTTTTTGTGTACAGAAAAAGCAGAAACCGAAAAATTGACTTCACTAAAATTATAAACTCTTTTGCTTCGTTTTCAAGTACGAGATAAATAGAATTAATCTTTTATTTATATATTTTTAAAGTATTTATTTATTTAGCCATCATAGGCTTCATGTTCCTACTCAAAATGGTGCACGGAGCATGAAAGCCGGCAGGAAAGAGTCACAAAACGTAAAAAAAAACACAGTGACAGAAATCAAGAACAAACCATATACATAACAACATACAGAAAATTTAGAAAAGAAAAGAAAAAAAAGTCAAAATTAAGACAATGCATAATAATATTACAATAATAATTTTTTTAAAAATGCAATATCATATATCAATGTATCAAAAGTTTCACACAAACAACTGTTTGAATTCGCCACTCTGTTGCACTAGAAAGCAGACTGAGCTCGCGTCAGAAAAACCGCACGTGTGGCCGGCCATGGTTTGATAAGGCCGCTGAGGGAAACGGTCGCCGCGAGAAAACGGCGAATTACCGCCTCGTGTGGCCGTAGACTAAACCCGAAAGTGAATCAATGCTGCTGCAAACATTTAGTGGTTAGAATGAGTGAGAGCCATCCTAAATATATCTGGGTTCGAAAAATTCAGACCTCGATTTAATATCAAACGTCATAAGAACGTCATATGTTATTAAAGATGCATCTGAAAGCCAGAATTTTTTTGCATTTCAAGGAAAAATTCTGTTCCCTGAAAACCAAATAAAACATAGTAAAATTTGAATAACAATTCTCATCACTGAAAAAAAAATTTAAAACAAACTCGAAATTATAAAGCACAGCATATAAAATAATCAGATGTAACACTTTCACAAAAATTTTCTTGATAACATCTTGATAGAAAAGAAGTAAAATTTTGCTGGAGTAGAAAATATTATTTATACCAATAGAATTATTCAATATATGTTTAAATGGTCATTAATTACTTTACACACATCATTTTAGAATAATTTGATCAAGACAAAAATAAGAGATACATTTTAGCATATTAAGTGACCACTTTTATACAATTTGCATATTTTCCAGCATGACAAAGTACCATCGAAAAAATCTGAAAATAATATAAACACACACATTATAAAGGCACATAGGGTATTAATTAACCAATATAAGTTATACAATATACCAAATGATATAGTAACAAGAAATCAGCAAAAATCACCTATGGCACATTTAAAAAAAATTTCATTTTAAAATGTATAGTAGTAAAAATTAATTTCTCTTAAACATTCACAATATGGTTATCCACATCAACAGGCCAATCACAAACTAATCTCAGAATCATTTTACAACACAAAATTTACTAAAGTGTATCCTGAAAATTAAAATTTGACACACATATTACAAAACCAAAAATTTATGAATAGAGTGTACAAAAAATTGTAAATTAAAGCCAAATGTTCCAGAGTAAAGAAAAAAAAAGATAGTGGGGAACCAGAGAGAAAAGGTTATGTAACTTAAAAGGTTTATTAATCCAGAAACAAAAGGAAATAAAATACAGATCTCTATAAATAGTATTACTTTAGGTTAATTCAACACACAGCCATTTTTAGTTTTCAAACAGAAACAGAAAGCCCATTTTACCAAATCAAAAACATTTCAAACTTTCTTATTCAGAAAAAAACATATTTCACTCAGAACAACATCTACCAGAAATACACAGGTAGGAAAACAGGAAAACCTATAACATTTTTCCACAACAAAATATGGGCATACACTTCACAAAGTTTAACACATGATAACTATCTTAGGTGTGTGCAGAATCCTGAAAATAATAAAGGCACAACAGATACAGATACTGCAGAACTCAACTAAGGATCAGAAAGGAAGGATCAGATAGTTACTACAAATTCTCCACTGACAGTGCACAGTATTAAGAGATACAAAAAGGCAATACTCATTCTTTAACAAAACATAAAATTGAACATTTGTCATATACCATTTTTAAAAATTATATGAAACACATCTAAAAAATATAACACATTTCATGAAACTTAGTACATTAAAAGGAATCTATATGACACATTACTTGATTTCAATCTGAAAGTAATAACAGATTAACCTGCTGAAGCAAGAAAACATATATCCACAATTTAGAAAAGAGAAAAAAAAAAATCGTGTGCTAAATAATTTTCCCATGCTGAGCATTTAAACTATTAAAACAAATATTTAGAAAATAAAATGCAATAACAGAAAGGGAACAATAAGAAATACTTAACAATTTCTCAGAAAATAAATTCTCAGATACTTCATACATTTACTTAAGAAATTCTCACAAGAAATAATAAATTTACACAAGTTTGGAGCAAAATCGATAAATCAAAATTTTGAATTTTAAAATGACAGACTTTTGAATGGCTGAAAAAAAACATCTGAAAAACTCTTTCTCTTTTACAATTTAATATTATCATTATACAGGTAGAACAATCAGGCAGAAACAAATGTTAATGATGGAGAAAACTAATAAAACAATACACTGATAACTTTTCTCTTAGAGATAGATAACTTACACTGATAACTTTACTTATTTACATAAGATGTAAATAAGTAAAACAAACCAGCTGCCCACTGAAACAAAACAAATGATCACAGAATATCAGGCAACAAGCTAGAGAGATGCAACGCGTGCACTCGCCACATCAAACAAACTTGAAAAAATTTTACTATTTAGCTATTTTACCATTATCATAATATCAACCAAAATTTAGGATAAAAAGACATACTCAAAATTCAACGAAAAATGAACATAACATCAGTATCTCAAGAAATTACAGTAAGAAATATTCACAACCCATTTTACTCCAAATATATTTTTAGGAAAAAAGAATTTTTGATAATCTCATACAAACAAAAAAACCATAAGTTTTTAGGACCTGGGAAAGGTAAACGGCACCATTTGTTATATTGAAATATTTTGTATTTATTTTTAATTTATATTAGGATTTTAGATCTTAAAAAATGATGGACTTAACCCAAAGTCAAATAAATTATCCTAATAATAATAATCTTTGCGCGTTGTTTTTTATGCAATAACCCATAGTACATCCAGGTCATGCCTTAAGGAAGCTCTGTCAGCATGAGAAACATACATCAACCATACAATTTCAAGTGATACATCAATCAGACATTTGTAAGATATACTTCAATCAGACATTTTCAAGAGACACATCAGTCAGACATCTTTTTATAGATAGCTATCTTTATTATTTGGTATAGAGAGAATTATAAAAAAAATTGATGTAACATAATTTAAACAGCTTAATGTCAGCCATTTGCTGCATAATACGCAATATCGCGAACATCTTGACTAAAAAATAAACAATTAATAAAAATCAGTATTGCATGGAAATTATGTATTCGTGCTCATTTCACAGTCACACACACATAAAAAATCATTTTGTTACCACATACCATGCAATGCAGAACATAATTCATCACACCAAAAATAATTCGTCAATAAAAATAAAAAAATGATTACTTTCACCCGTACAACAAAAGACATAAGACTCTTAGTCATTTCTCCTCCAACAAATAATCACTTCACGCAAAAAATTTCCTCGCATATGCATCCCTGTTTACTAACTGAATAACTGGGGTCACAATTAAGTAATGCACCGCCTTTACGTTATTGCTTTGTATTCTCAAAAATCATAATCGGGAAATTTTAGTTTATTTCAGGGAAATCACCCTGAGTGAATCAGATCGGTGGCCCTAATATCTATTAAATTGACTGCTGTACAAAAATACATGCTCGCCCTATTTGACTCTTGAACATCTTGACATAATCTTAGTTTTTGGGCCACAGATTTTTTTTAAAATCCAGGTCGGGAATATCAGTAAAAATTAATAATTTCTCGTCGACACAGATACAGATACCTGCCATGGCGTTGCCTCTCCACACCGGCGGTGGTAAGCCCGAAGGCTCTCGCTCGAAATTTTTACTTTTTTAACTTATCTTACATCCTGATGACTTCGTCTCCGTCCGCCTTCAGTCTGCCCAGCAACCCAAAAAATCTCCTTCCGAAGCCCCCAAACTGAATGACCATTGGTCAAAAACCACAGCCGGGACTTCACCTTTCGAGAAACTTCTCCAAGCCTCCAACGGAACCTGCAAAAAGGGTCAAACACCCCCCCGCAAGCTCGCAGAAAAACTGAGAGTGGGAAAGGTCCACCCTCTGTACGCCCCTCTCCGGAGACAAAAAATGGCGAATTGAAGGAACGTGTATCTCCCAACACGACAGAATTTTTGTGAATTGCTACTAAAATTTAAAATGGTTGACATTTTCTTTCAATCAGTGACGCCGTAAGGCCTAAAACACTGATTTTAATTACTAATGTTAAACCAAAAACAGAGAGAGGAGTTTTGAATAATTAAAAACAAAAGTACTATGTGATATAACACTAGATCAAACTAAGAATAAATTTTAACCATTGTTACCTATCTCATTTGTTTCCAAAAAGTTCAGCTATGTTTATGAAAGTAATTCTTTTGGTTGTAAAGTAAAACAATGCAATGATTCTAGATGTAAAACTTGCCCCCTCTTTTGACAAAAGTCTCATCTTGTCTGATAACAAAATTAAATATGGATGCAAAAGTTTTTATGTAATTTACTATCTAAAATGTAGAATTTGCGAAATGGATTAAGTAGGACAGACCAGCAATTCACTTAATTTAAGGATAAATGCAAACAGCTCCGATAATAAACTGTATAAAAGCATGGAAAAGTTTAACAAAACTTTCTCACTTTATATTCTTGACATTATCCCAGATAAAATAACTAGATTAGAAAAAGAAAAATTTTACATGCTAAAACTAAAATCTTTTACTCCATATGTACTAAACGATATTTTCCAAAATAAACTCATCAATATTAAAAACTGCACTACATCACAACTATTTATCATAAAAACAATCAACAAGAAATAATAGAACAAATTTTAAAAAGGAATCAAAATTTAAACTTTAAACTAGAACAAAAAATATTTTAATTAATCTTAATATAAATAAAAGTCATTGTGGGTTTGCATGTATGTTTGTATATAAGTTCCACATCTCCTCCTAAACCACGGCACTGATTTCAACCAAATTTTGCACACTTATTAATTAAGAGAAGGAGACGATCACTGTCAACTTTTCAAAGCGCAAAAGTTAATTAAATAGTCAGTTAATTAAAAAGTAACCAAAACCATTTTTCCGCTGTAAGTTAGGAGCAAATTATTCCCCGAAAATTATTTTTACACCATCTTAAAGTTCAAACTTTTACCTTCTTAATGATATCAATTTTATATCTGTGACATTTTTCCTTCAATTTTTATTAATTTTTCAAAATTTAATAAAAAGTTGACATGCAGATGATTTTAAAATAAATCAAATTTAATGATACTAGAGTTGATACTGATGAGTTGCTAACTACTTTGAAATTTTTTTGTTTATTTTTTTTTCAAATATCGTTTGCCAATGTTTTCATTGGTTCTTAAAGAATTCTAAAGCTTATTTAATTAGTTAAAAAAATCACTGCAGTTCATATCACTGTCATTTTTACCTGCGTTTCCTAAGAAATAATAAATCCTTAATCCTTAATAATATATTAAATGCGATGTGTATGTCAATCTGTTCTTTACGCTTTCACGGCCAAACTACACGTGGAATAACTTATTTTTGATGTCAAACATCACGTGATCATAAAGAAAGCCGCGATTATATGATCTTCATGAAAAAAAAAACAAATCATTTATTTATGGAATAATAACTGAAATTACTCAACTCGACGCTTGATTTTCATTTTCGAGTTTGCAGTCTATTTAATTTTACAAACTATTGCAAATTATAACTAAAGGAAAATATGCGAAGATATATTTTGTTTTATGTATTCTTTTGAATGTTAGAAGTGGATGACACATAGCAAGATGGATGATATATTCCACAGATTATAAGGGCCTGATGATACCATTGAGTACAATGATGTAATTTACAGCAAAGGAGAATATATGAGGAATAGAGAATGGTTGTTGAATTGGTAATTTTGATACTGATTAATGAACGTTTAGGTCAGATAAATAAATAAAAAAATATCACAAATGGAGGGAGGTATTACAGAATAACTACCTGTAGGTACGCTAATGGGCAATAACAAGTAACATCATATCCTGTAGAGTTCTTCAACTTCTTAGAATTGTCAGGGGTACCTTCCGACAAACCGAGATTAAAAGTCAGTATGCCAGTACTATTGATACGTAACCTCGATGTACCGAGACTGCGTAAGGTTACAAATTGCACACCTAGGTCCAAGCGTCGTGAGAGTGTTTTAATTTTATTACATTCCGATAATACCGAAGGATTTACCATTCAAGTTCAAAATGTGACAATTCCCTTTAAAATTAACATTTGCTAGGCCAGGGTCAGACACTCAAAGGGAAAGCCGTACATTTAGAAAAACTATATTTTTCCCATGGGCAACTATATGTGGCGTGCTTACGTTTGTCCAGAGCACAAAACCTCTACATCCGTGCAAAAAACGTAGTATACAAAAGTGTGTTAGCATAGATAAACAAATTTCCTAACTATAACAGCATACACTCCTGTTAGTCGTCCAATTATGCATTATCAACCGTCCAAACTTTTAATTTCCCCTTTCAACATGTAACGAAACACTTACATTCGGGAATTTAAAAAATTTAATAATTCAAATTCTTCGCGCACGAAGTCGCGGGTAACAGCTAGCCCTCTGAGCGCCGAAAACGGTTTTCTACTTTAAGCAAATCTACTCTGACTTCCGTAGAACCGTATTATTTCTTCTCTTTTGGTCGCCTTGAAGATGGGAACAACCGGCTTTTTCCTGGTTTGAATTTTGCAGTCATAAGCGCCAAATCCGTGTTTTCTCGCCTCTGCTTTCCCCTCCATTGATGACTTGGTTGACAGTGACAGATTCGTGGTGATAAGCTTTACAATAGACTTGCTCGCAGGTGTTAGGAAGGAACATTTGCGGCAACAATTGAATACCTTATCGTTAAAACGAATAGCAAGGTAGGGAAGTTTCAATGGAGCTTTTCGGAAACGTGTGGAAGAAAATCTTTCTTCTATGGCTTTCTTCTTTTTATGGCGTAGAAACGCTTATAAGCTTTTCTTTTCATAAACAAAAAAAATGCTTGTGAAGACATGCCCCTGAATGAACCTCTAAATTGATTATCTTAGCAATTTTAGCAAACATTCCGCATAATACCTTGAAAAGGTGTTTCTCCCTGAAATCCCATGAATAATTTGAAATAAGTAACAGATTTCTGTTATTTTTTTTATTTTGCCAATTTTGCAAAGAGAAAACCATGTAGAAAAAAATGTAATAAGCTTTGACTGGGTTTCTAGTCCTATTTTTTAGAAATAGAACTAGAAACCCAGATATAATTTCTTATCCAGAATAAATAATTTATTGCATTTTGTTATTTATTACATTGCACAAATTGGTATACATGAAAATGATACATAACTAAAATATTTTTAAAAAGTTAAAATTTGAATCACATTTAGAACTGTTCACAATTCAAATAATAAAAATAATTGCTTCATGAACTCATAAAATACAGTTTGGACTGCGACTTGCTAGAATAAGGTAACAAACAATATGCTATTTTTGTTTCATTTTCTTACATTCATTATAGCAAATTCGTTGATAATAATATAATCACAATTTAATTTTATAGCTTATTCGGATTTGACAGATATCATGGCTAAGAAATTGAATCGTTCTTAACAAATTCTAGAACTCGAGTAATTTCTTTTATTATTTTTAATCACGAGAAAGATATTTCTGCAGAAACATTTGTAATTGGTAATGTTAATGTATTTTTCGGAACAGTCACAAAATTTGGATACAATTTAAATAAATAATTTTTAAATAAATATTGTATTACTGAGTCCCTGAATGGTAAAACCCGATGACAAATTTCGATTTCATTCAATAAATAAATATCGCATTACAAAGTTGCATTTAAGTCTTTGCAACATTTAAGAAGATCGTCTTCAGACAGTTTGTGAATATTATCCTAATTAGATAAAAATCCATATGACACTTTTGGCTCATGATAAATTTCTATCCTTTCTGAAAAGAAAAAATGACACTATTCATTATGACTAGAAAATAGATAATTGACAGGTGAAATAGACTGATCGGTTGCTTCAAAGAAAAATTGCTTTTTTCCATCCAGTTCTTTAATTATTAAATTCAGGTGTCGCCTTCAACTAACTACTCAACTATTTTCTTTGTAGTTGTTAAAAGTAGATAGTATGAATTCCGATTCACGATATTTTTCAAAATGATATTTCACGATATTTTTACTCAACAACATTTTCTGTCAAGTCTTTTGCCGTTTCAACACAAATCTTTTTTGCAAACAGGCCCGGATTATCGAATAAGTAAAGTAGGTAACTGCCTAGGGGCCCAATATCTTTGGAGGCTTCCATTGCCTTATGATATTTTTATGCATTATTTTCAAGGTAATTTTATTTAGTGTTTTCATTTAATTTACAAGAGCCGTATACTGGAACTTATTTAAATTGAAATCAAGTATTGTTTAAATTTCAGAACATTATTCATAGAGTTTTTTTCTCATGTTTTTAATTTAGCGAGAAGTTTGTTTTACCGTTTTTCTGGCTCCAAAATATCCCTAGAAATTTTATATTAGATTATTTAGACTGTGTAAAAAAGTTTTGCAATTTTTTCACTACTCATTAAAAAAAATTACTTTAAATTTTTGTTTTTTTAATTCTGAGATATTGAAACCACTCTCCTGAAGGTGATCGGCAAATTAAATATACTTCTTTTTAATTTCAGTCCGTCTTAATATTTGCTTGTATGAAAACAATGAAAAATATTTGGTTTTCAATCTGAGTAAGAAAGAAATTGAAAATTGTATTGCCTATAGGCCCGTTTAGGAAGTATAGAAGTGAATAGCAGACGACAAAGTAAAAAAGACATAGTCCACGTCCTGAGGTTGAAACCCTACTGTGATCCACAGGAACAACTAGATGACACAGGAGCGCACAGGATTCCTAGGAGACCTTCTTCTTCTTGACCTACGACAGCCAGCATACCCGTTAGGGTGTAAGGCCTTGACAAGGACTGCCGGGGAAGGAGAATCGCCCCAGCCTCCAGAGGATGCCGAGCACCCAGCCCCAAGACAGCATTTATTTTTATTCAAAAAAGGTACAAAAACACCTATTGGGTGTGAATCAAATAAATACAATAATCAACAGAAATCACATAAACAAAATTATAAAAACATAGAACAATACAATACACCCAATTAGGGAGCGTGCCAAACAGAAAATTAGCTTACATCAGGAAAAACATAAAAACTTCAACAACAACACAACGAACAGCACAAGAACATATATACAACCCCGTGGGTAGGGGGTAGAGGTCAAAGACCCCAAAAGTCCCAGTGTAAATCAAAAAGAT
The DNA here is from genome assembly GCA_013235015.1 of Araneus ventricosus. Taxonomy (NCBI): domain Eukaryota; kingdom Metazoa; phylum Arthropoda; class Arachnida; order Araneae; family Araneidae; genus Araneus; species Araneus ventricosus. The sequence continues at coordinate 69,956 of BGPR01003580.1, forward strand.
CACCAGTAAACCAATGGTAAATACCGCCCAAAACAACATAGGCAGAAAGATTAGCTGAACAATCAGAATTACAAATTAAGTTAAATAAACTTAAAAATTATCATAAATACACTCCTAAATAGTTAAATAAATAGACAGTACATTGCTCAAGGACCAAAAAAAAAACCACAAGTATTTCTATAACAAACAAATCAAGGTCAAAAAACATTTCGATACAACATTAATAAACAAATCCGAAAATAAAATCATATTAAGGTTACATCCAAACAGTCGAACCACAGCAATACACAAAACCACAATATACGATCCAAAAATAACACTCAAAAAAACAAAGGTGAAGATATGACAATTGTAAACAAAACCGAAACACTAAAATAACTTTCTGTACATTCGAATCAATCAACCAATGCATCAATTTACAATATCTACAAAAAATATTTTACCAAGACAAGCAATCAATCAATCAATCAAAAACTACTGAGAACAACTCTACACTACAGTGCATCTAATACTCATAAAAATAAACACTACATATAGAGATTATAACAATTTCCAAGGATCAAAAAATCTGTAAACCATCTTACATTCAATTGAAAGATCAGCAACGTTTTATCCGAAAAAAAAAAAAAAACGAAAGTAAACAATTCCGAAAAATTATGGCAACATTGAAAAACGCAATAATTCGGGACAGGGAGGCCACAAAATTTCCAAATTTATATGTAAGCATGTACTAGGGTACCTGAGGTTGAAACCCTACTGTGATCCACAGGAACAACTAGATGATACAGGAGCGCACAGGATTCCTAGGAGACCTGTAACAAGGAGCCAGACCAGATTACAGCGGGACTCTGACTCCTCCTAAGGAGGGAGAAATGTCACGGTCTTCGAATGGTTAGAGCGCTGCTCTACGATGCCAAAGGACTCGGGTTCGAATCCCTGGACTTTTATGTTTTCAATTATTATTTCTATTATTTAATTTATATGCAAAATAGCATTTATGTAAATTTCTTATATGTAATTTACCCCTTGGTTATGCTTATTAACTGTAACTGTATTATTAACTGTTTCGCCAACTTTATATAAGCAGATGTAACATTTAGTTCTGGGAATAAAAGTCTCGAGTTGAGGTTAGCGAGCTTTGTCTTCAATCGATGCATCTAATCGATTATCCACGCTAACTTTATCTACGCGACAATATCACTCGTCTTAAGTGCGTATCAAAAGCTTATCCACGACAATAAGCTTAAGATAAAATTATAAATATTCATGCAGTTCTCGCCCCCCCCCTTCCCCTTCAAAAAAAATCGAGGGCACCATAGGCCTTCTTTGCCTATTTTTAAACCGGCCCTGAGAATGCCAGATTAAACTCAGTATAATGTTAATAAAATCGAAAATGAAAATTGTGCTTTGGAAATTAATGTCCAAAGAAAGCAATTTTTAAATCAAAAATTTAAGATTGGCAAAAACATACGAGTGAAACATTTGTCGAAACAATAAAATTGGTTGGAATTTTATTAAAACAATAGAAATCATTGTTACATATTGTATTTAAAATTAATTTTGAAAAATTTATTAAAATTAAAGAAAAAGTCTCATAACAATAAAATTCGTGTAACCGAAAATCTCATTTTGAATTTTAAAGGATGTGAATTTTTTTTTGTGTGTGTTTGAGGGGGAAATTATTATTTCGATTAATTTTATTTAATTAAAAATGTGATTAAAATTTTGAAAAGCCCTCTCTCAGTCAGCACCTAAGAAGTAACGCCCTCCGACGTTGGTATCTCTGAACCCATCGGTCCTACATCTCGCAGTTTATAGAAAGTATGCCTAAAAACATTGTCGTGTTTAAAAACAAGCACAGGACTAAAAAACCGGGAAAGCAATGATAATGAACAGCATTTTGTTACAGCAGAACATAGAATGCTCAAATTATCATTAAGAACTAATTTTTAGAATTTTTTTAAATTGGTAGAACTTAAAAGTAATAAAATTGGAATCGTTAAGAAGATCTAATTGAGATCTAAATATGAAAAATCTAAAAAATTGAGGATAGTTTTTACATTGTATTCTTAAGAAAGGAAAAGATTGCGACTTTTAATTAAACCATGAAACTGGTATGATTTTCCTTATATTTACCTGAAAATATTGTTGGAAAATAATATTTAAAAATTTTTATAAAAGTTTGTTGAAATAAAAAATTGCACAATCAAAATAAATATTCAACATATGAACAAATATAGAAAAAAGCAATGAAAAAAAAATGCCGAGAGTTCTAATAGGGCGAATATATATATATAAACAAAGGTGAGGGGAGGAATAAATAATATAAAACACAAACGCAACGACTGAGCAATTAATTTTGCAATTCTAGAAGTGTTGTGGAGCAATATCAATGTCAAATTTAAATGGAGAGTATATTTGCTAGTGGATAGTAGAGTATATATATATTTATATAGATTTTAAAATGTTGTAAAAATTATTTTTGTATTATATATTTTCCGAAGTTATAACAGAAAAACGCCAAAATTTCGCTTCATTTATATCTAATTAAAGTTTTTATTTTAATGACGCTTTGAAGCACACCCTACAAAGTATGTTAGTGCTGCGCTGTAGAGCACCTACAAGTCCACAACACAATATTCGCATTTGTAAATAGTAGAATTATATAGAGCAAAAATAAGCATTTGAACTAGTTATTGCACAGCATCAACAAACTATACACGTATTTTCTTTCATTAAACTCGTCAGAAGTAACCTATCATTTTTGTGACAAACTGTATCTTAAATCAGATATACGATAAAAAAAATATTTATTTAAATTTTATACATAAAATCTTTTTATTTCTTTAAATGGCTGAAAACTTTTTGATTTAAATAAAAAATGGTTAATGAAATAAATCAGATTAGTTTCTGAAAATTATAGAACTTCAATTCACTGACATTCCTGCCCTTTCATGCTGAGATTTTTAAAAAAAACTTGGAATGAAAAGGAATAGAATTTAACCAAAAAAGCGCGTACTTGCAAAATATAGTAAAACGTACGTTGCCCGAACAGCTGAACAAGCATAGTTCCTGTTAGCGCCTCTAGACGGCGATACCGTCAATCGCCATCTACAGGAGCTGATAGGAACCATACTCGTTCCGGACTAGGTTTGAGAGGTTAGAAAATGTCTCCTCCGGTTAACGCTACCCGACAGATGACGGGCGTAGAATACCTGGGAGACTCATTATCCGGAGGACACATCTTGTTCCGGAATGGTAGAATGGGGAAAAGCATTAGAAGTAGATGGGGAAAATAACCAATCCGGAGGACAGATTTATTCCGGCTTGATAGAAAGACAGCTTGCTGTATGGTTGCCTTCGAGAAAAACGTTTTCGCCAACAGATGAAGGATTTGTTTATTCGCCAAGAATGGGATGCATTTTTCTAATGCTTGCAATACATTTGAGTATCGGTTCTCGCTCGGGATCGGGAATAGCAGTAGCATAAAGAAGCTAGGCCTTATGCAGGCGTGTTCTTATTTAATAAATTGATAATAACCTAATATAAATTGATCACGTAAACACAAAATTAAATTTTACGATTCTTATTCTTTATTGGTATGCAAAATAATTATATGAATGAAGGTTCTGCTTTGTTGAGCATCAAAATATAAATCTTCTGCAGGGCGTTTTCTTTTTAATAAAATTACAATAAACTAATCCGATTTTATTATGTAAACAGATTTAAATTTCATGCATTTTATCTTATATTGATTTGCGGCATTTAAGCCTGAATGTTTGTACAGGACTTTGAAATTAAGGTTTTCATTTTAAAAATTTTAATGAAAGCTATAAACAGTTCTTTCCTTCAGAACGAATTAATTTTATTCTTTTGCAGTATGGCTGTGATCAATTTGTTCCTTGGGAAGGAATTTAATGTCTTTTATTTGGCTTACTAATGGTATAGAATATTAAAAATGTATTTTAGTACACTAAACATAGTTTAATGATTGTTGTTGGCAAATGTACATATAATGTATTAGTCTTTTAAAATTTGCATTTAATAAAAATTTTAATATGTTGCTTACAATTTTACAAGCTATTGTTTTAAAATTCATTAAATGGGAAAATTTTGAAATATATAAAATAAACACTGTGGAATCTTTTTTTAAAAATTGATGAATAAAAATATATAATTTTTTTTATCCATGTTTCACTTTGTTTTTAATATTAAATCTAAGTTTCGGTGAAAGAAATATAATGACCAGATATCTTAAAAGAACTACGAAAATTATCTCAAATGCATTACATAAAAACATTATAGTTTCACCAAAAAAATTAGATTAAAATTTAAATAAATGTTCATAAAATTAGCAGATTAAGCAACCAAGTTTCAGTACACTTTCATAGGCAGTGAAATTTAAAATATTATTTATTATTAAAAGTTAAGTGATCAATTATTTAACTATTCATTTCATTTATTCTAGTAAAACAATAAATACAACCCAAAAGTTAAATATTACTATTTAATGAACTGAAACGAAGTATTGCGAATTTTGAAAAATTGCTTCTCTTTTCGATTACATGCATTGACTATCCCAAGTTTTTCTTTGTTTCTTATATGCAGAATGTATTTATTTATATTAATCATAACTCCATTGTGCTAATAAATTTATTCAAAAACTCAAAGTTCTACTTTTATAATTATATATAACAGCTAACTAACTTAAAATTCAGCTGGAATGTTATTTTTAGTTAAAACAAACTAAAATTGTTTATGAATTTAATGTAGTATTCACAATTTATTTATTCTAAATTAACATAATGAAATTTTCAATTAATATTTTAAACAAATTGCTTGTTCTTCCATATTTAAAAGTCATTTATTGAAAAAGTTTACATTTTCCTCTTGAAATTATCTGTCTCAATAAATGGAAAATATAATATCATATCCCGTTTTAGTTGCCTAGCAATTTTTCATGAAATGGAGCAGTGATTTATTTCCTGAACATGCATAATTACTATATTGCAATAAATGTGCTTCAGTTAACTAAAACACAGACAAAATTAAATATATTTGTTCCAATGTATAAACACAGTTTAAATGTTGTTCTAACCATTTCACAATCACACTTCCATACAACATTTAAAAAAAGTTTTATTCATGATTAAAATTGGTTCTTAGTAAATGAAAGAAATCTCCATTAATTGCTCCAAAAAAAAGTGTCGTGTTGAGTTCGTAATTCTCATTTATTTAATATTAACTTCATCAATTATTTTAAATGTTATTTTTGAATGGATGCAGTACTAAATCTGAATGAAAAAGTATCATTGAAATGGAATTTTGAATCAGATAGCACCAATTTATTTAAAATCTTGTATCAAACAATTGAAATTTTTAAAATGTTTTCAACTATTACATTGATAGTTTTTTCCTATAAGTTGTCACCAAGAACTGTTAATGAGAAAGATTTTTGCAGTTATTTTTACAATTATTAGATTGGGTCAAGGTGGGGTAAAATGGGTAGTCAAAATATATGGCTTACAAAAAAACAAATTTTTACTTATATTTGTGTTCTTTTGAGTTGGGATATTATAGTTAGCTGTTCTGACTTCCATTCCTCAACTGATATTTTTTTCACAGTTTCTTAAAAGTGAGTGTGGTAACACATTAAACTGAAGTGAACAAGTTTATGCCATATGTTATGCATTCTAACTTTCACTGCCAGGACCTCCTTATTATAATGGTATAATAACTTTTTTTGGACATTTCTGCTGCTGCTTCAACTTGCAGTTAAGGCAAAAAAATCTCTTTCTTTTTTAATCTTGTATTTAGAAAATGGGTATATGATTAGGCTTACCATTCTGCATCTTGTGTAGGATAGATACAGCATTATTTTTTTCTTTAAATAAATTATTCATTTATTATAAGTTGAAAATTAATGAAACATAAATATTCCATATCGTAACTAGTTAAAAAAATCTTGCACATAAAGGATCAGGAAAATTAATAGTTTTCTCTCATGAAGAGAAGCGCATAATTGTTTAATCTTTAAAACTTATGCAAGATGTGGTTTTCAGAGGGATATAAAGTGTATAGATAAAACCTAAAAGCAGTTACACACAAAATAACACTTTCTTTGGAAGATGCCGAAAATTTGCAACCAGATGTTTCTGTTTTCTCTTGTATGCCTTAAAGTTTTCAGAACATGTCCTTATCTCCATCCCAAGAGTGATCACAAAGCACAATTTCATCAACATACAAAGATTTGAAATGAGCAAAAATATCACTAAAAGCTTCAAATTTCACATCTGCATACATGTTCTGTTATCCTATATGCTAAGAAATAACTCATTACGCTAGCAGCGTATCAATAACTGCAATTGCTTAAAAAAAATAGCTTTTAAAAAAGCCGTGGCTTTAAAACAATTCTGGATTCATAATACGAAAATAACCAGTCATTCTTCCATGCAAGACATTTATTCGTAGAAAACAGGAAGTGAAACACAAACAAAAACTCTCGTTCAACAGTTCTAGCAGGTTACAGTTAAAATAGTACACACAAGTACTTGAGACCTAGATTATATGAATTAATGCAAAAAGCTCCGTGAACATGACATCCTCCGACCTTAAGTTGTTGAAAGACAACTTAACTTACAAAAACATTTAAAATTTTCAAAGAATAACACACAAGAACTATACATATACATTTCAAATATACTATAATCATTATATACCAACACTATAAATTTTAAGATTTTATATTGAAAGTATAACTTTTAAAGTTCAAAAAGTAAAAGAAATATTTACGAGTCCAGCTTTAGGGGTTTTTTCACAGTCCTCCCACTTTTAGTTTTTAAAGTAACAGGTGCAGTGTCATTCCTAAAAGATCCACTGGAAACCTCGTTGTTAGCATTTTCATGCGTTGTTTCCTTTTGACAGTCTTTAAACCAGGATGAGGAAACTTCAAGTGGGAAAATTCTCTGTACTGGTCGTAAAAGTTCTCCTTCAGATGTTCGCAATCTTACTAGTCTCGTAACACCATCTTTCCCAGGTAACAATTCAATAACTAAACCTAAAGGCCAGTCAGTACATTTCACATTATCACTTCCAATGAGCACAATTTCGCCAAGTTTAATTTCTCGTCCATGTTTCTTGTGTTCATTTCTTTGAATCAAAAGTCCCAAATATTCAGACCTAAATCTTTTCCGGATATCAGTTATTAACTGTTGGCGATATTTTATTCTTTTGTTGAGAACAACTTCATCTGCTTGATCTAAATCAGGAACACCAATTTGCCGGAAATCTTGCAAAAATGAGTTAGGTGACAAAGGTATCAGCTCAGAATCCCTTTCTGACACATGACTAAGTGGTCTAGAATTTATAACCGACTCTGTATCACATAAGACAGTGACCATTTCTTCGTAAGACAAAAAGGCTTTTCCGAGAACTCTTCTTAGAATCTGCTTCATCACACCAACTAATCTTTCCCAGAAACCACCCCACCAGGAGGCAGTAGGAGGATTGAAAAGCCATTATATTCTTCGTATACTCCTAAATTGTGCAATCTCAGTCCAGTTGACCGATTTCAAATAATTTGAAGCACCAATAAAATTGCTTCCATTGTCATAGTACACAATTGATGGTCTTCCCCTTCTTGCGATGAATCTGCGAAAACTTTGAAGAAAGGCTTCAGTAGTTAATGATGAAAGGAGTTCAAGATGCACAGCTCTGAAGACAGCACACGTATATATGCAAATCCACGCTTTACTCCCTCCTTTTAAATACAGTGGTCCAGCTAAATCAAAACCGATGATCTCAAAAACTGCAACATCCTTGATTCTATTTTCTGGGAGTGATGCAGAGGGGGGTAGTCACATTTCTTTTGGCGTGTCTTAAGCAAATAACACATTTTGATAATACTGATCGAACAGTTTTTCTCGCATTCAAAATCCAATAATGTTCACGTAGAATATTCAAGAGCATTTGTAATCCTGCATGTGAATTCTTTTTGTGTTCAGTCATTATCAATCTCTCGACGACTTGGTGATGAGATGGTAAAATGATAGGGTTCTTGAAATCTTCTGAATCCTTTCGGTATGTTATTTTGGTCTTCACTCTAAGGATTCCTTCTCCATCTTTGTAGGTTGTTAAAGAATTCAATTTCTTTCTGTTGACTTCATGAATGAAGTATTCATCTTGTATCATCTTGACAATCTTTAGTTCTGCTTGTTTAATTTCCTGATGTGATAATTCACCAGTGATTCGAGAAGTCGAATTCTTACAGTTGAAAATGAATCTTTTCATCCAAGCAGCCATTCGAAGCAACCGATCATAACTTGAAAAATAATAGTAGTATCTACTACTGGAGTCTTCTTTTTTGTCTTTACTGCTGCTTTCATTATTTTCAGTTTGATTTAAAGAGCACACAAATGGAAGACTCTTGGAAGTTGGATGTGTTTTTCGTCTTTCTTTCAAAACAGATTGTTCGTCAAAAACAGGTTTGGCAACTGGCCAGTTTTCCTGAGTTTGTAGAAGCCATTTCGGTCCCTCCAACCATCTACTGCACGAGAGTTGGTGAGCAGAACACCCTCTTGAAGGTAAGTTAGCAGGATTTTGTGCTCCTGGAAGATGCTTCCACAAGGTTGGATCAGTCAATCTCTTGAACTCTGTTATTGACAAAAACAGACCAAAGTTCTTCACGCTGAATCCAACCTAACACAGTGGTGGAATCAGTTCAGTAATGAGTATCGACATTGTCCCACTGGAGTGCGTCGAGCACAGATCTGCACAATCGTGCTCCCACCGTTGCAGCCAGCAACTCAAGACGAGGAATGGTGATGGTTTTAACTGGAGCAACTGTCGATTTGGCAACCAAAAGATTTACTTGAACAACATCAGCACACTCAATGCGAATGAAAACTGCTGCTGCGTATGCAAATTGACTGGCATCACAAAATGTATGAACGCTAATACCATGTTGACCACTTGAAGCAGGATAAAAACAGCGTCTAACAGACAAATTCTTCAAGGAGCTTAACTCTTCAAACCATTTTAGAAATTCAAGTTTCATATTATCTTCAACTTCTCTATCCCACGGGATATTGTCTTTCCACATCTTTTGTAACATTAGCTTGGTCATTAAGAGGACAGGACATAAAAATCCGACAGGATCAAAAATTCTATGTATAACGGAAAGAATAACTCTCTTCGATACAATTTCAAGCTCGTATGTTTCCAGCCAATCCAGATTAATTTTCAGTTCATCTTCTCTACGATTCCAAATCAATTCTAGAACTGAAGTAACCTGTTCTGGGTCATCTCCTGTATACTTCCATCCTCTCAAGTTGAATTTTCCTTCAGCCAAGATATGATGAGACTCTTCAATAAAGGGTAATATTTCTGCTTCGTTGTCCAAACTTGTAATTAAATCATCCACGTAAAAGCTTCTAAGAAGTATATCAATGGTTCTCTGATTATATGTTGAATTCTTTATATATTTTTTCAAGTGATGTTCTAGCACAGCTTCTAAGAGAAAAAGGACTGCCTTTTACACCAAACACCACACGGCCATGCCGCATTATCTTCGGTTCTACATTTTCTTTTCCATTCCACCAAAAAAACTTAAGAAAATTCCTATCTTTTGGCCGCACACTAATTTGCAAGAAAGCTTTCTCTATGTCGGCAACAATGCCATATTTATGCTCTCTGAATCTGAGGAGAAGGCTAGGGATCAGTTCCAATAAATTGGGTCCAGATTCTAAACACTGGTTCAGTGATGGTGACCCAACTTGTCTGGCAGAGGCATCAAAGACAGGACGCACCTTTGTCGTACCCTGTTGTTTTACAACAGGTCTGTGGGGCAAATAGTGCTCATGGTGGCGAGATGATGATTCAACTGGGTCATTTCCAATTATACCTAATGATGCCCATTCTGTAAACACGTCATCATAAGCTGTAAACAAGTTTTCGTGATGTAATTTTCTAGTCGTTGTTTCCAATCGTTTTATAGCAATCTCTTTATTACTGGGTAGAGGAAGATGATCTCCTTTCCACGGGAGAGAAACTTCGTATCTTCCATCTTCATTAATTCTGACAGTTTCTTCAAAATACAGTTTGGTCAGGTATTCATTTTCCTTTTTGTATTTCATCTCAACAGGGTCACTTTTATCCCTAAAACCTCTAAACTGAAAATATCGGAAATAGTTGCTTCTCTTACAAACATCGAAATGACCATCACAGCAGTATCTTCTCTTTCAGAGACTAAGTTAGTTTTCCCCATAATAGTACATCCTAGATAGGATTCCAAGGCTACTAATCCATTAGATAGAACTCTTCTCTTTCCAGTAAAAAGCCTACCAGCAACATCTGCTCCAATAAGGACATCAATTGGCCCTAAATTGTCTTCTATATCAAATATTTGTATATTCATAGATTTTAATTCATCAATCCATGGGCCGTACGAAACAGAGGGAACGTCATTTCAAATAATATTCTGCTCAACTACATCAAAATTACAATTAAAATTTCCATCTAAGCTTCCTAGTTCAATTTTATACACATTATGAAGCTCCTCGTTGATCCTTTCCCCTCCAAAAAGTGCACGAGACAAAAGTTGCTGCAGTAAAGGTGCTAAACCTAAAGCAGATGCTATTTCTTTTCTAATATACGACTTCTGAGATCCCGAATCATACATTGCTCTAACAGTTAAACTACAGTTCTTACTTTTTATTTTAACTTTCAAAGTCTGCAACAAAACTTGTGGAGATTTTGAAATACTTGCTAAATTTACTGCTTTATTCTGCTCTTTAATTTCTTTTTCTGAATTATTTGATGTAGGCTTAGTTACATGTTTCTTTGACTCGGTGCACATTATTGCATAATGCATCTTATCACAGATCATGCATTTTACGAAACATCGGCATTTTGCTACCCTATGTCCAGCTTTTAGGCATTTAAAACAATAACCTTTATCTTTTAAATTTTTTAATTTTTCACTGTAAGGCATTTTTTGTGCTTTAAAGCAATTTGTCGATTCATGTTTTCCGCTGCAGAAAACGCACAACTTCTCTGCAGTAACAGAAGTGCTCAACAAACTAGCTGCAGTACACATTTTATCTTTATCTAATTTACTTCCATTTTTATATGATGCGTCATCCTTCAAACCGAAGCCAGTCATAGCTAAGTTAATTCTCTCTTCAGATTCCACTTCTGTTTTCAAAAATTTTAATAAACTATCAAGCCTCTTCTTTGAATCGCTACCGAAATCAGAATTTGAGCTTCGCTGCCAAACTCTAAGAAAATCCTCGGGCATACAAGATTCAACCAATGGATAAAGTAAAGCTGCACTTTTATCGGTAGTAACACCAAGTGTTTCAAGTGCACGAATCTGCTGTTCTAAATTGTCATATAATGCATACAAATTATTCGAACAAAAATTTGAATTAGCATTCTTTAGAACTAATTTTAATAATTCTCTGACATAAACTTCTACTTGTAAATCATTACGACCAAATCGAGTTTTTAAACAATCAATTGCTTTAGGATAATTATCGCCAGTTAGCGGAAAGCTTTCAATCACTTCTCTAGCTCGAGAGCCTTCAACAGTAGATTGTAACAAATATTGGAATTTATCTGAATCTTCAATACTAGAATCATCATGAATTTTTTCAAATTGGCTCCAAAAATAAAGCCACTCTTTAACATCACCGTCGAACTTTTGTAATTCTAATTTAGGCTATTTAAACCTTCTTTTTTCAATAGTAGCATTTACAGCAGAATTAATTATAGCAGAGTCGCTATGAGTTGAATTCAAAATAGTACTCACATTTTGTTGACAAGTGATAATCCTTCTTGCTTTTGTTTCAATCCGTATAGCTTTATCACGAAAATCTTCAACAATTTCAAATTCTGCTTCAAAAGAAGAAGTTCAAGGATACTTGCATGCGTTATTTCCAAACGATCACTTTTCACTTTCAAAACATTCAGTTCGGCTTCCAGTTCGGAAATATCAACACCTTCCAAGGTTATCAGTTCTTCTACTTTATTATACGCTTTCGTAAAAGCGGCTCTGTCAGTTTTCCGCGATTTTTTAAGAGTTTCTAGATTAGCCATATCATTAACTATCGCAATTATAGTCCCGCCGAAGGTACCAAAAATGTTCTGTTATCCGTTATGCTAAGAAATAACTCATTACGCTAGCAGCGTATCAATAACTGCAATTGCTTAAAAAATAGCTTTTAAAAAAACCGTGGCTTTAAAACAATTCTGGATTCATAATACGAAAATAACCAGTCATTCTTCCATGCAAGACATTTATTCGTAGAAAACAGGAAGTGAAACACAAACAAAAACTCTCGTTCAACAGTTCTAGCAGGCTACAGTTAAAATAGAACGCACAAGTACTTGAGACCTAGATTATATGAATTAATACAAAACGCTCCGTGGACATGACAATACATGAATAATTCAAAGCAAAGATACAAATGTGTACAGACAAGTGTTGGTGAAATTTTAACAAGTGGGGATGTAATAAAAGGCTAAACATTGAAAAAGAAAATAGCAATATAATTTCCTAAAATACAACTGTGAGACTAAATCTAACAGTAGGTGCCTGGGTAAAAGCATTGTATTGAGGGAAAAAAGCAAGCCTGAATCCATTGGCAAAATTATAGCTGTTGAAGGAAATACCTATGAAATGAAATATTTGAAAAATTTAAGGTGGGCAACTTTTCTAGCTGTAAATGACACAAATTATATCAAAGATGATTCATATAAAACAAATTTTGAATGAGCCGCAATTTAATAAGAGAGATCATTAATTTTTGGAGGAATAACAGATATACAGAAACATATGTTGGTGGGAAAACACCCTATTTTATTTTTGCCAAATTTACTGTTTAATTTGTGCCTTTTAATATAAATTAATAATAAAACATTTTTTAAATCTGATTTTTACTGTTATTATATCACTGTACGGTAACAAATAATTTATTTTTGAATATTTGGTACTGTATCAGAGATTTGCATACCCATTTTCACCTGTGTGAGGTAAAACGGGTATACAAAACATATGGTTAAAAACTATCTCCCAGGAAACGTATATATATATCAAATTACTTAATTCTATGCTTAATATACATAATCTATAGAAAAAAGGTTTTAAAAAGTAATGTTTTGATAATACTTCTTAAGTGAAAAGCTAAAAGTAGTGCATTTTCTACCCATTTCACACCTGAAATGAAACGAAACTGGAATTAAGAAAGTGATGAATATTTTAATCGCTTTCACGTGCCCACAGAAAATCATGACGGCATCTCCTTGTCGCCAGGCTTTTCCCTAAAATGCTTACTTAATTTATTAAAAACAGCCAATATTCCCTTCACTTTGATCACGTGTCTATATGTTAAATCCCTACCTGAGAAAAAGCAGGCATTTTCTGCTCTCTTTTTGGCTTGAAAACTTCAACTAAGATTTACGTACATTCCGTCACTCTCCCATAATAAAAGAAAATTAGTTAATAACTCGGCAGAAACAAAGTAAACAAGACATATCGAGAAGCAAATCCTATACTAAAAATTCATTATTTAAACAATACAACCAAATCTAAAAAAATCTAAAGAATTGAAAATACTATAGATACCATGAACAAAAATTAAGTTTAAACATTTATATGTCAACATGTTATTAAAAGTATTGAAAAAAGGCAATCCAAGTATATGGAGTTTTCAACAATTAATATAGCAGATTGGCTGTGGACAAGCTTTAGCCAGGTTAAATTATTTTTGCTGTACAAACCATCCCTGTTACTAAAGTTGTTGAAAAAACAGATAGGGTAATTTACACTAAAATGAAAGAATTTAGAAAGAAAAATTATGCAATAACCCTAACAATAAAACATAACTATATGGAAAGAACTAAAATTCAAGATAAAAATATGTAATGCAACAATATATTGCACTATTATATTGCACTGAAAACAATAAATACATCATTCAATAAAATACCCATACTTTTCATTAAAAATTAAATAATCAGTGTCTCTACCTATCCTTACCAGAATTCCACATTTTTAATTAAACAGCCACTTAGCTTGACATCAGAGATTACCAAAACTAGATATCCAACTATGAAACTACAAAATTGACCAAATAATATAATTTCTTTTGATAATAAAGAATTAGTAAGATATCTATCTTAAAAATCTCAAACCCAGTTAAAAAAAATGTAATACAATTAATTATCTAGATATTATATCTGAAAATTGGTAAAACTGTGTATTAATAAGGAATATTTCAATTTAAAAATCTTGGCGCCATCTATGTAATAAATCTGAAACCAATAAAACAAGAACCAAATTTGAATAAAATTGCACATTACAAGTAAAATGTGAAAAACACAAACCTACCAGCAAAGAAATAAAAATATTCCATTAAATACCAATCTGTATAGACTCTTACAAAACTTTTTGGCATTCCATAAACCATTTCAAAACAATAAAAAAAAATTATGTTCTTAATTCTATTATCATTGTCTGTTACTAAATTATTACTTCTAATAATACAATTTTTCACTAAATTCTTGAAGACAGAAATGCTAAGATTACTATCCCAAAAAGTAAATTTATTAATTTGAAAATTAAATGCATTTCTTTTATCAAAGATATCTGTTACTATGTATTATATATATATATATATATGCCCAAGCTGCTATATTAATTGTTGAAAACTCCATTTACTTGGATTGCCTATTTCATTATTTTTAATAACAACAGAGTTCTTTCACATGCTGACATATAATGCTTAAACTTGATTTTTTGTTTATGGTATCTTTAGTAATTTAAATTTATTAGATTTTATTTAAGATTGATGTATTGTTCAAATAATGACTTTTTAGTATAGGATTTAATTCTTGATATGTTTTGTTTACTTTATTTCTGTATGATTATATATATATATATATATGTTAAATATTTTTCAAGCAATCAAAATTGTGGTAACATTTTCAATATAGACACTTATTAAACTAATAATTCAAATTAAAATAGTGTTACATTATTAATAATCATACAATGAAATGCAAAATTATATATTATAAGTTAATGTATTAATACTATTTAGATTATTATTACTATGAAAAAAACAACCCAGAAATTGGAATACCAATAATCAAATGCTTATCAGCCTTGGGAACGGATATGTCGCATTAATCCGAATTTTAAGGCTCCAACCCTCTGCGAAAGCCAATTGTTGGAAAAAAAATAGTATGGGAGTAAATCTCCAAAATATTTCAAGATAAGAAACGAGAAAATATAACTAAATGCATACCAATTCGCAGTCTTAGCTACTGTAGTGTCATGAGCTATATGCAAAATATAGTTCCTCATATAAAATGAAAATATTATGACTAAATTAGGTTATAGATACTATACTAAACATCATTAAATGTAAACTATAACTTTAAATTAAACTCATTATAATAATATATATTAATATGGAAATATACTTAAAATTAAATGATGTAATTTTATTCTAAATCTAGTGGCACCATCTACCTATGTAGTGAAATACTAAAATCTTTGTGAATTCCATAAACATGATCACTTCAAAATAAATAAATCTAAAAGCCTATTAATTTAAAGGTGTTAAAACATTTTTATTAACATAAGCAAACATGAAATTAATAGGAAATCCATATATATATATATATATATATATATATATATATATATATATATATACTGATCTGCAAATAAATTTGAAAACTTTAAAATAATCCTAAGCCAAATGTTCCGAAGTTTAAAAGTACTTGATTTTAATTAGAGTATTTACGAGTACTTTGCCTATTTTGTAATCCGGCCCTGGGAATGCCAGACTAAAATCACTATAATGTTAATAAAATCGAAAATTTAAAAAGGTAATGCTGAAGATTGCAAAAATTATCGATCGATTGCAATTCTGAGTCCTCTATCAAAGATTTTTGAAATTATAATACATAAAAAGCTTGTCCCTCGGGTTAAAAATGTAATTTCTTCTGCTCAACATGGATTCATGACTAAACGTTCTACTTCAACTAATTTATTGTGCTTAACTGACAAAATTATATCTGCCTTTAAAGATAATTGTCAACTAGGTGTTATTTACACTGATTTCTCAAAGTCATTCGATTCAATCGACTTTGGTACTCTTATGAGGAAATTGAGAATTATCGGTTTTCATGTCAATCTTACTCAATGGCTTTACTCATATTTGAGTAATCGGACTCTATATGTATATTTTAATAACGTTGTTTCTGATGCATTTTCAAACACATCTGGAGTTCCCCAGGGTTCAAATCTTGTCCCTTTGCTTTTTATTCTGTTTATAAATTATCTTTGTGGTAAATTTGGTTTTCCTGGGTGTCTCTTGTTTGCCGACGATCTGAAATTTTTCAGACAAATACGATCCAGTGCTGATGCTGCTCTTTTACAGAGCGACCTTGACAACTTATATCAGTGGTGCATCGTTAATAAATTACTTCTTAATGTTGAAAAGTGTAGCATCCTTAGTTTTACTAGAAAATCACAGCCTATTTTTTATTCTTATGAAATCAATGATATTTTACTAGGCCGATCCAAGTCAGTTACTGACCTTGGTGTTACTTTTGATACTAGACTCGATTTTACCCAGCATCCCAGATAGCACGTAAGTTTGCAGCAAGTTTGATTTTGACTTGATATTCCCTTGTCATGGCAAAATTTGACGCGTCAAACTTGAAACGAACTTGTAGCAAGTTCGCTGTGACAACTAGCGCCACCCTCGCTTGCAACGCATTTGCTGCAAGTTCGATGTGACAAATAGCGCCACCTCCCTTGCAAATCAAACTTGCTGCAAGTTTGCAAAACAAGCTTGATGCAAAGACAGCACAAAGAGATAATTATCTTTGTCTCTGTTTTAAAAAAACATCCGATTTTTAATAGCATCTCCTGGACCGTCCTTCTTTTATTAATTCAATAAATCAAAGATAATTTGTAAAAAATAACTTTTTCTATAAAAAAAATTTTTGAAACATTTTCCATCTTTTTACTAAATATATCACTCGCACTTTAAAGAAAATTATATCGCCTTTTTCTTAATGTTGAAATTTTAACCTTTATAAACAAAATTAAATCTAAAAAACAGTCAATGTTTGTTGAAAAATAATAACTTAGACATTTTGTCCCATTTTAAAGCAATTTCTTTTGAACTCTAATTTCATAATTTATTCTACTAGCAAAACGTAGTTATTAGCGAAAATCGCTCTCTCTCTCTTTGACTTCAAATCATATTCTCAACTCAAAAAATTAATGAAATCAAGAAAAAGTTTAAAATAAATCGTATACGAATCGAATCGAATGATGTATTAGCGAAATATATCTTCTCCTCTCGTAGCCGAACTGGTCGAGTGGTATCGACGTCTGTCTACTAAGCGGTAGGTCGCGAGTTCTCTCCCGGGTTGTGTTCGTACTCTGTTTTTGCTATAATTTGCAATGAGTTTGCACGACAAGCTTGTGGCAAGCTTGCTGCAAGTTCGTTCGATGGTGACTTCGAAGCTTTCGTTAACTTGCTGCAAGCTTGCACTCTTGTCATGACAAATTTGTGGCAAGCTTGCTGCAAACTAATATTGCTATCTGGGATATTGATAATATTGTCTCTAAGGCCTACACTAAACTTGGCTTTATCAAACGTAATACCAGACATTTCTCCGGCGTACTTGCTTTGAAGATTTTATTTTTCACTATTGTCCGCTCGTGTCTTGAGTACTGTTGTCTTGTCTGGGACACTTACAATAAAAATAAAATTAAAATTATTGAATGGGTACAAACTAGGTTTTTGCGTTACTTATTTTACCGAACAAATCACTATTATCCACAAGACTTATCCTCATCTCATTTATGTAGCATCTTTGGCATTCACAGTTTGAGGGTCCGACGTGATCTTTCTTGTCTTTTATTTTATCATAAGATAATTAATGATGCCATTGATTGCAGTGACATATTGAGCCGTATCACTTTTTCTGTGCCGATTAGAAGTCTGAGGAAGAGTTCTTTATTTGTAAATGTATTTACCAGGTTTAATTATATGCGTAATTTTTCTTTTTATAAATTTTACAAGATTTTTAACAGATACTCTGATGATCTTGATGTATTTAATATGTCTTATGGTGTTTTTAAGACTGAATTTTTGCGGCTTTTGTGTTCTTGAAGTGTTTTTATTTTGTGTGATTTTTATAATCGTGTTGTGTTTATAGTGATTTCTGTGTCTATCTGTTGTTTTTATTAATCTATGTTTTACGGCTATTTTAGTGTTTGTTTCTTTATCATGCACTCTGTAATTGGAGTTTATTCTGTAGTGTGCATTTTATAAATAACTAAATAAAATAAATAAAATGGAAACTGTGCTTTGGAAATTAATGTCCAAAGAAAGCAATTTTTAAATCATATCTTTAAGATTGGCAAAAACATACGAGTGCGAAACAATTGATGAAACAATAAAATTGTCTAAAATTTTATTATCACAATAAAAATCAATGTTACATATTATGTTTAAAATTAATTTCGAAAATTTTATTAAATTTTTTTAAAAGTCGCATGACAATAAATTTCGTATTACCGAAAAGCGTATTTTGAATTTTAAAGGGTGTGAAAATGATTTTTTGTGCAAAATTATGATTCGAGGTTATTGAGGGAAAAATTATTATTTCTCTTAATTTTTGTTAATTTAAAAAATTTGATTAAAATTTTGAAAAGCCCTCGCTCAATGAGCACCTAAGAAGTAACGCCCTCCGACATTGGTATCTCTGAACCCATCGGTCTTACATCTCGCAGTTTATAGAAAGTATGCCTAAAAACATTGTCGTGTTTAAAAACAAACACAGGACTAAAAAACCGGGAAAGCAATGATAATGAACAGCATTTTATTACAGCAGAACATAGAATGCTCAAATTATCATTAAGAACTAATTTTTAGAATTTTTTTTAAATTGGTAGAACTTAAAAGTAATAAAATTGGAATCGTTAAGAAGATCTAATTGAGATCTAAATATGAAAAATCTAAAAAATTGAGGATAGTTTTTACATTGTATTCTTAAGAAAGGAAAAGATTGCGACTTTTAATTAAACCATGAAACTGGTATGATTTTCCTTATATTTACCTGAAAATATTGTTGGAAAATAATATTTAAAAATTTTTATAAAAGTTTGTTGAAATAAAAAATTGCACAATCAAAGAAAGCGTGTACTTGCCATATCTAGTAAAACCAACGTTCGCCGAATAGCTGAACAAGCATAGTTCCTGTTAACGCCTCTAGACGGCGATACCGTCTATCGCCATCTACAGGCGCTAACAGGAACCGTACTCGGTCCGGAATAGGTTAGAGAGGGAAGGAAATATATTCTCCTGTTAACGCTACCCAAAAACAGTGTACTTGTTCGTACGGAGCGCGTAGTGATACACCAGAAATCAAATAGATGTATCAATTCGCCATGAAGAATACGCTACTGCGCATACTGATTAGGGTTTATCAGAGAGAGCTATGCGTCGATTAGCAGTAGTAGGGAGGTGGTTTGGCCAAAGATGGCGATGCCGAATGTAAAGAGACTCTTTATCCGGAGGACACATCTTGTTCCGGACTGGTAGAAAGGGGGAAAGCATTAGAAGTAGATGGGGGATATAGCTGATCCGGAGGACAGATTTTATTCCGCCGTGGTAGAAAGACGGCTTGCTGTATGGTTACCTTCGAGAAAAACGTTTTCGCCAACAGATGGAGGATTCGTTTATTCGCTAAGAATGGGATGCAATTTTCTAATGCTTGCATGCATTTGAGTATCGGTTCTCGGGAGTAGTAGTTGCATGGCGAAGCTAGGCCTTATGCAGGCGTATTCTTATTTAATAAATTGATAATAACCTAATGTAAATTAATCATGTAAACACAAAACTAAATTTTACGATGCTTATTTTTTATTGGTATGTAAAATAATTATATGAATGAAAATATGCTTTGTCGAGCATGAAAAACATAGATCTTTTGCAGGGCGTTCTCTTTTTAATAAAATTACAATATATTAATTCAATTTTATTATGTAAACATATTTAAATTTCATGCATTTTATCTTATATTGATTTGCGAAATGTAACCCTGACTGTTTGTACAGGACTTTGAAATGAAGGTTTTCATTTTAATAAAAGCTATAAACAGTGTTTTCTTTCTTGCAGTATGGCTGTGCTCAATTTGTTCCTTGGGAAGTATTTTAATGTCTTTTATTCGGTTTACTAATGGTATAGAATATTAAAAATGCATTTTAGTACACTAAACATAGTTTAATTATTCTTGTTGGCAAATGTACATATAATTTTATTTGTATTTTAAAATTTGCATTTAATAAAACTTTTAATATGTTGCTTACAGTTTTTAGAAAGTTAGAAGAAAATTAGATTAAAATTTAATTAAATGTTGATAAAATTAGTAGATTAAGTAACCAAATTTCAGTACACTTTCATAGCCAGTGAAATTTTAAATATTATTTGTGATTAAAAGTTAAGTGATCAATTATTTTACTGTTCATTTCATTTATTCTATTTAATGAAATGAAAGGAAATATTGTGAATTTTGAAAAATTGCTTCTCTTTTTGATTACATGTATTGACTATCCCAAATTTTTCTTTGTTTCTTATATGCAGAATGTATTTATATTAATCAAAACTCCATAATGCTAATAAATTTGTTCAAAAACGCAAAGTTCTCCTTTTATAATTATATATAACAGCAGAAACTTAAAGTTCAGCTGGAATGTTATTTTTAGTTAAAACAAACTAAAATTGTTTATGAATTTAATGTAGTATTCACAGTTTATTTATTCTAAATTAATATAATGAAATTTTCAATTAATATTCTAAAAAAATTGCTTGTTCTTCCATATTTAAAAGTCATTTATTGAAAAAGTTTACATTTTCCTCTAGAAATTATCTATCTCAATAAATGGAAAATATAACATCATATCCCGTTTTAGTTTCATAGCAATTTTTCATGAAATGGAACAGTGATTTGTTTCTTGAACATGCATAATTACTATAATACAATAAATGTGCTTCATTGCTGCCAATTTATTTAAAATCTTGTATCAAACAATTGAAATTTTTAAAAAGTTTTCAACTATGCATTGATAGTTTTTGCCTATAAGGTGTCACCAAGAACTGTTAATGAGGAAGATTTTTGCAGTTATTTTTACAGTTATTACATTGGGTCAAGGTAGGGTAAAATGGGTAGTCAAAATATATGGCTTACAAAACAACAGATTTTTAATTATATTTGTATTCTTTTGAGTTGGGGTATTATAGTTAGCTGTTCTGACTTCCATTCCTCAACTGATATTTTTTTCACAGTTTCTTTATAAGTGAGTGTGGTAACACATTAAACTGAAGTGGACAAGTTTATGTCATATGTTATTCATTCTAACTTTCACTTCCAGGATCTTTTTATTGAGGAATTCTTATTATAATGATATAATATCTTTCTTTTTTTTTTGGACATTTCTGCTTCAACTTGCAGCTAAGGGGAAAAAAACTCCCTTTTTATAGTCTTATATTTAGAAAATGGGTATATGGTTAGGCTTAACATTCTACATCTTATGTAGGATAGATACAGCATTATTCTTTTCGTTAAATAAATTATTCATTTATTATAAATTGAAAATTAATGAAACATAAATATTCCATATCATAACTAGTTAAAAAAAATTCTGTACATAAAGGCTCAGAAAAATTACAGTTTTCTCTCATGAAAAGGAGCGCATAGTTGTTTAATCTTTAAAACTTATGGCAAGATGTGGTTTTCAGAGTATATAGTTAAAACTTAAAAGCAGTTCCACACAAAATAACACTTTCTTTGGCAGATGCCGAAAATTTGCAACCAGATGTTTCTGTTCTGTCTTGTATGCCTTCAAGTTTTCAGAACATGTCCTTGTCTCCATCCCAAGAGTGATCACAAAGGACAATTTCTTCAACATACGAAGATTTGAAATGAGCAAAAATATCACCAAAAGCTTCAAATTTCACAACTGCATATATGAATAATTCAAAGCAAAAATGCAAGTATGTACAGACAAGTGCTGGTGAACTTTTAACAAGTGAATATGTAATAAAAGGCTAAAAATTGAAAGAGAAAATAGCAATATAATTTCCTTTCAGAAGAAGTATCTTTAAATGATATTACTGAAAATACAACTGTGAGACTAAGTATAACAGTAGGTGCCTGGGTAAAAGCATTTTATTGAGGGAGAAAAGCAAGCCAGAATTCATTGCCAAAATTATGGCTGTTGAAGGTGTTACCTATAAAATGAAATATTTGAAAAATTTAAGATGAACAACTTGTACTTTTTCTGGCTGTAAATGACACAAATTATATCAAAGATTATTCATATAAAACAAATTTTTAATGCGCCACAATTTAATAACAGATATCATTAATTTTTTGAGGAATAAAAGATATACAGAAACATATGTTGGAGGAAAAAACCCTATTTTATTTTTGCCAAATTTACTGTTTAATTTGTGCTTTTTTAAATAAATTAATAAAAAAATGTTAATCTGACTTTTACTGTTATTATATCACTGTACTGTAACAAATAATTTATTTTTTAATATTTGCTACTGTATCAGATTTCCATACCCATTTTCACCTGTGTGAGGTAAAATGGGTATACAAAGCATATAGTTAAAAAACTATCTCCCAGGAAACATATATATATCAAATTACTTAATTTATACTTAATATATATAATCTATAGAAAAAAGGTTGAAAAAAGTAATGTTTTGATAATACTTCTTAAGTGAAAAGCTAAAATTAGTGTATATTCTACCCATTTCACACCTGACCCTATCCATGATATATATATATATATATATATTGTAAAATAAATGCATGCCCAATGATACTATTGTTGGTAACAAACAGTAACACTGAATTTTAGGAAAGTTGAATAGCTTGAATTCCCATGAATACTAGCGACGTTAATGTTTCTAAGGATATCATCCCATATGAAAATTGAACAAATAAACTAAAAAGTGGACACATTCCCCAATAAAGAATTTACTGAAACTTTAATTTTTATATCTCTGGAGTCATTATTTCTGTAATTAGAACTAATAGCTTTACATTTGATTTACGAACTGAGAAACTTAAACTGGTAGAAAAATAATTTTAATAAAAGAAAGTAGTAGAGTCTTTTTGTAATTTATTTATATTAAAAAATATAATCAACTTTTAAAGAAATACATTAAAAGTAGAAAAAGAAATGGCTTATTAAAATTGGGTCATCTGTCCACAACCAACGCATCATTTAACACTAAACGTACCGGTATTGTGGAACTTGCGCACAGCCTCAATAGCGCTAAGTCATTAAGTAGTGTCCTTTGCGCACAAGCGTTGGAAAGGTTGCGGTAATGTAAACTTTATCTATGTCTATATGAGTAAGCGTGGCTTTAGCGCATTGAAAACCTTTGGCATATAATAATCAATCAATGTCAGTACCCCCTGCTTCAACGATTCTTCCGTGGGAAAATGCTAAGGACCTTAATAACTGTTTTTCTCAAACAAGTGACTCACATACCGATATAATTTAAATTAAAATATAAATAATCAATATAAGTTGATCGTAGTGTTAACCCCTTCAGTCGGAATTAAGAAAAAATGGAGTTAGAATTTTTTTTTTTTTCCTTTGGCGTACTGTGTACTACTGCAAAGATTAAAGCATAAATGAAATTTCAAGCCTGTAGATGCAAAATTAAAGAAGTTACCGCATGTCCGGCATCCGGACGATACCGGATATTTCAACCGATAAAAGACACAAATTTCACTTTAAAATGGTTGTCAAAGAGTAATGAAATATTGTAGAAGTCTTTTAAATGGTAAAAAAAAGGATTAAAAACAAGAAATTGCTTGAAAAACTAAATTCACCACGATTTTCTCAATTTTTTTTTTTTTTTTTGAAAAAACTAAACAAATGAAATGATTCCATGCGCGAAACGAAAAATTCTTGCAACGATTATATTGATAAGAAAATCGAGAAACAAAAATAAAACAGCATGTAAATTCGTTAATTATTCAATTAATAGGAGCAGTTCAAAGTTGATGTCCGGAATACTGGACATCAGGTCTGAAGGGGTTAAATAAATTGAAAATATATGAATAAAATGAAAAAGAAATTGCTTCTGAACAAAATAGATTGAAAAAGTAACTCGTTTATAAATTTACTCTGCAAAAGTTATAAAAATGGTAATTTTGATGTACGAAAAAGTGATGTGCAATCTAATAAGTCGAGTTACAATTTTCAGTCTATTACAAATTTTATCTTTATATATTGCTTCGTTTATTTAAAAGAAGGAAAGAGAATACACAGGACACATTTTAAAATCAAGCTCAAACATTTATCAGTACTCTTTCGCTGTTTTACTTATTCTCAAAATAAGTACTTTAATTTCACTTTAACAGTAAAGTTGTCTTTAAGTATGTGCCTCATACCTATTAAAAAACAAATTGTTAGAAAATGTTCATCATTTGTTAAAGTAGATAAAAGTCGAGTTTAATCATTGCAGAAATTACTACTTCAAGTGTTAAACGAAACAATATCGCTGATTATTACATTTTCAAAATGATTGGTGCCCAACATGCTTTTGAAGAGCTCTTTTTAAATATATATCAAGTGCTACAAATTGATTGAAAAAGGAACTCGTTTATAAATTTACTCTGCAAAAGTTATAAAAATGGCTACAACTTATGTTTCATTAAAATAGCTTAAAGATAAAGTTAGGTGATTGTTTTGTCCAAAATTTGCTCAGATTGGACACAATTTCGATTGGACTAATCAAATAAAGGGGATTATTTTCACGAACTTAAGGAATAGCCCAGAAAGCAATTATAATAACTGATAGTCCTCATAAAATGGATATGGATCAAATCAAACCAAAAAGACTCAAGAAAAAGGACATTATTCAAATAGAAAAAAACTAAAGTTGCGTGTTCAAATGTGAAGAGACAAAAAAAAGAAGAAATGACACAGTGCATAAAATGTCATCTTTCAGTTCACACATTGTGTGGTTGAATTTGAGAAATTGGTTGTGCAGTTTGGGAAACCAATTTCTTTAAATGTATCGATTTCACAATTTTAAGAAGCTATTTCTTTTTATACTTTAAAGTGTATTTCTTCAAAAGTCAATTATATTTTTTAGGATAAATAAACTACAAAAAGATTCTATTACTTATTATTTCTATCCCTGTACAAATAAAAACAAATTTTAGGTGGCTGGCATACAACAACCTTCCCCTACTTCGGCCATTTTAAAAATACCCACTTGAAATCAAGCATATATACAGACCCACAAACTATTCTTCTTCTTAAGCTATTCAACAAAATTGTCAATAAAGTAAAGACTTATCGAACAGTAATTCTGTGGAATGCGCTAATCATTGTATTTATTCACCAAATAAGTTAGATTTTTGGCTAGTTTTCACATTTGTACCTCAGAAACTAAGATGTGAAGCCAATATAGGTGTCCATTCATAGCAAAAAATTTTAGTTCTCTTTGTAACTCATATTCTGCAAATTTTATAAGTAAAAATGTTCTCTACAGACATCTGTAGCTATTTGTGAATTTCTTTATAAAATAAATGATATTCCAGATATAATAGAGCGAATTTCGGTATAACAGCGATATTGATTATGTGAGTAGAATTCTGTAGATTTAAAAATTTGTTTTGGGAAATATTCACCATGAAGGTGTATTGAAATGAAAAGCCCACTTTTTGGAACTGTATGGCTAATTACATAAAAAGTGCAGAAAAAATCACTGTAGCAACTAAATATCAATCACATACAGTTATAAAGCCAAGTAAGGAAAAATATTTCTTCAATTATACATTGTGGTCATAAATTATTGAACCCATTTCAAAAATTAATTGAAAAAACTGATAATGTTACAACTACGGTTTTTTTTTAACTGAGAGCGCATTTAAAATTTTTATGTAACGCACCGTTATGGTGGTCTATGTAGTCGTAAATTATTTTTTGAGAGTCATTATCTGAGAAACTATTAAAGCTGGAAGGAAAATAAAAGCATGTATTTGTAGGGAATTTTACGTTTTTTAATTTGTTAAATCAATTGTAATTCGAAAACTGAATAGTTTTCAAGATATTCAAGACAAACTGAAAAAGGAAACCAGAAAACGCGCATCAACTTCTGCTGATCGGTAGCCATTGCGTATTGAAATCTGTCGCTGTAGCAAATTTAGAAAGCTTTAATGGCACGCCACTTTTCTGATTTTTTTTTATTTGCTCTTTCATTTAAAAAAACGCAGTTAAAACATTATTAGTTTTTTTTATTAATTTTTGAAATGGGTTTAATAATTTTTGACCACCTTATATTTTGAACAAAACATGTACTTCCTATTTTCTCTATTAATGCTACTTATTTAATTTCACAATGTATAATCTCCCTGTATCTTTGAGATTCTGGCTCTCAGTTTTCTGTAGAAAAAGTGTAATATCTGAAAATAATATTTGCAAAAATCCTATTTCCTTTTCGTTTGCATTCCTTCACATTTTTTAATAATCCAATTGATTTTGCAGTATCAATCTGATTTAATTTAATATTAAGACTATTTTAGGCCTCCCAAAATTATATACTGGAAATAACTGCGATTAACATTTTTGATATGTTTATAAATATTTATTATTTGCCAGTTAAAATATCTACAGTTAATGATGTCGGACACAGAGCCAACGTACCGGTGATTGATTTGTCTAGTCACGTTTGTTTTGAGTTAACAATGCCAACAGGGAGACAGGCAAAATTGGTCTCCCTTCAAGAGTGATAAATTGACCTTTTGCATCCCAAACTGGTAACATTCAGAAGTGATTAAAACCTCCAGGTGGCAGGCATTCAAATTGCCAAGTTTAACGAAATCGACAAGCCGAAAGAACAGATCTTTTCTCTAAACTGCCAGGGTTTGGACAAAGGATTACACTCCTCATTCTGCGGTCAGTGCCGTGCCGTATGGGCAAGGGGGGGAGGGGGCTGTTATGATCTTTGTGAAAGGATCTATTGTGAAAAGACCTCTTTGTAAGAAGACTTTTTTTGAGACCGGAGTGGGAATCGGGGAACGTTTTAAGAATTTTATCTTAAAACCCTACATAAAACTTAGGTTAGAAGAATATTTTTTTTATACGAGTCTTATTGTTACAACTTAAATCTTTAAGTTTCATGGGTTTCTCTTGACTACATATTTGTAAAAATATTTTAATTGTGTCGATTACGAGATAACTAATTCTGATGTTGATCTGTATGTGAATACGATTTTTTTTTCTTGTTAAATTTTCATAACTTAGTATTTACAATCAAGGGTGGATCTAGGATTCCGTTAGGAGGTGGTCGGGGGGCTGATATGGAATAAAAAATTTCCGTGCTTTGTAATCTTAAAAATTAAGAATAACTTAATTAAGATAATTATTAATTTCAAATTAATTAAGTTGTAATTGGTTAAATTTTAAATTTAATTTACTAAATGTATAGAGAGGCAGATCTTGGAATCCGTGAAGGATACTGTGGAAAAAATATTCTTCCTATTATTAATCTTAAAAAAAAATGCTTTAATAGTCAAATAAAATTATTTCGTTTTAATTTTTTAACTTAAAAAGTTTTGTCCTCATACAAGATTGCCAATTTGTCGTGGACAATCTACTTGACTTTTACTTGCAAAATATGTCAACCTAATCACACTTTCCCCTATTCGCTAGCCATATTTTGAATTCTGATTTTAATTAAAACTCCAAATTTCTAAAATGACTGTCGTACTTCAAAGCTGCATGGATATCATTGTCCTTTTGATTTCATTCTTCGATTTTAATAAGACCTTCCAGAGGTGAAAATCCTATAAAAATCTGGGTTAAACCTTTACTCAGTATTGAAATAAAATAATCAACTATAGGCATAAATATCACTCGTCTGACAGTGCTTATCAAAAGCTTAAGCACAACAATAATCTTAAGATAAAATTATAAATATTCGCATTCGCACCTCGCAACTGGCCCTCAAATTTCAGTACACCCCTAGCTACGCCACTGGTTGAGACATGCAACGTTCTTCTGTCAAGGATGTGCATGTTCGTAACTTGTGTTGAATTTGTGAAGTCTGGTCCAGTTCTGTTGTAATCGATTTCTACCTTTATTAACCGAAATTCGTCTGACTTTCATATCTTGCTCTATCAAGCTTATCATGTACCATTCGAAATTTTTTTTAAGTCTGTTAATAACAAACACAGCGTTTGTTCATTGAAAATAAAGATAAACATATTTTTAAAAAATTCTCGACTTATTTATTTCAGTCGGCATGTTTCTAGTTAAAATAACTTTTTTTTTCATGCAACTGATTTCCATAAAATTGTTTGTTTTTACCATCATGATTGTTTGCCTACTAATCTCATTGATTATGAAATCTGTTATATCATGTCTACTGTTGAAATTGGAGAGATAATATTGAAAATAACTATATAAGCTGTTTGCTCATCGATACAAAAATGAACTATTTTTTGTATCGATTTTTTCATAGATCAGTGGTTCCCAACCTTTTTGGTGGTGCGGACCACCTGTTGTGTAAAAAAATATTTTGAGGTCCACTAACTAAATATACAAGTAAAAGAAAAATACAAACACACACACACACATATATATAGTTAAATATTTTACAAACAATTAAAACTCAAAAAACCTTTTCAGTATATAATATATATATCTATACGCTTTTACCGATAAACTGCGGTCTTTCCATTTAATTTCAACATTGATTGATTTTCATGATATTGATATATATATATATATATATACACACACACACATATATATATATATATATATACACACACACACATATATATATATATATATATAAACAGGGTGTCCGCACTTATCGTGGTCCAATAGCTAATTTCTAAACCGTTAGAGATAGACATATAGTTCCAATTGGAAAAATGCTTTAAAGGAAGGGAAGAATTATATGTTTTTTGAGTGAATAAATATATTCCTGAAAAAGTTACGAAATCTAACTTTTTATGCTGTTCCCCTGTCCTATCAATCATATTTAGTAAAATATTTTTGACAGTGTAACATTTTAAACAAAAAAGGCGCACTCTTTTGCGACTAAAACTGGCCGAATTATGGAGCTTTGTCTTGTGAAAAATTAACCTGAATTGATAAATTTAATTTTTCATGAAGATAGAGATCCACACAAATGACGATGGAGACAGTTTAAATTTTAACTGGACATTTATTACGGCACAACATGGATACCACTCGTAGCCATAACACAAGATAGACAATAATAAAAACAATACTCAACACATATCATAACAGGTCGTGACACACACACATCTCGACGTCTTCTCCGGAAGGAGAAAGTAAAAGCCAGAGGGCCAGCGAGAGAAAACACAGCGAGCCAGTAACAGCCAACCAGTAACCGAAAGAAAACTAGCATCGCACCTTTATATATGTGTGGTGATTAAGAAATTTACATCTTCAATGACATGCCGATTGGGATCAATCAGCGATTCGAATCGGCATATCATTCCAGTTAACGTCGATCGCAATCCTGACCAACTAGAGCCAACAAGATTCGAAAATTATAGTTTAGCTGATGCTGCCGATAAAAAGAGGTGAGATTTATTCCCAACACTTTGAATATCGCTGACTTAGACCACTTTACACCATTTCAATAGCCGTCTTGTAGACGATTCACCAATCAATGCACAGTAGTTGCTGATTGGTAAAAATCATGAAATTCAAAACTCCATAACTCGGTCAGTTTTAGTCGCTGAAGAGTGGGACTTTTTTGGTTAAAATTTTAGAGTGTCAAGAATATTTTACTAAGTATAACTGATATGACCGGGGGAACCCTATGAAAAGTTAGAATTCGTCATTTTTTCAGAAATATATTTAGTGACTCAGAAAACATAAAATATAATTCTTCCCTTTATTTAAAGCATTTTACCAATTGGAACTGTATGTCTTTCTCTAAAAGTTTAGCAATTAGCTTTTGAACCACGATAAGTGTGGACACCCTGTATATTAGATGCCCTTATATGCCAGTAATTAATGAAGCTTCTTGTAAAAGGAATAAAAATATATTGTTTTATAAAGCAAGAAACAAGTGAAGACTCTTGAAGCTCCCCTGACTTCGACTCTTAACTAGCAGTTCGCGGCTCGTTAATACGTTATCCGAGGCCCACAAGTGGGCCTCGGCCCATGGGTTGGGAACCACTGTCATATATACAAAAATGAACTATTTTTGCATCTATTACAAAATGTCAAGTTTGACGAGGAGCGCTCATGTAAGTCAGAATCGATATTTTCTCTGAGCGACAAACATAGATTTACCGATATCATAATCAGCAAGATCTTTATTTCGAGAAGTTTTAACTAAATGTAATAATTAGTAATATTTTATATTTAACTAAATGTGAAATATTAAACACTATTATATACACCTAAATGCTACACTAAATATATTTTTAATTCTTGAAAGTATATTAATATGGTATAATTATTTCAAAATCGTTTACGAACTAAAATACTGTGTAGGATTTCAGTGTAACCCACGAGGCTTGAAAAATTGTATACTCTTGACCTAGACCATAATTTCAGTGATTGCATATATAATTGGTTTCTATAATAATGTCTTATAAAAATTCACGAAACAAGGAAACGCATTTCTTTATTTAAATATAAAAATTAAAGCGATATTTTCTTCGAAAATTTTTAAAATCGAGAAATTTTCCGTGTGCCTGCCTGGCACCTCAGCTCCAGCTGAACGAATATTTTCGATAATGGGGTCCATTTAGACAGTTGAAAAAGGAAAGATGTCGGTGCCAGTAGTGAAAAAATTGCCGTGCATCAAAGTTAATTCAATTTTAAGCTATTTAGAGTTCTAAGAAAAAATAAAAAATAATAAGATATTCCTACATAAAATTAATTCATTTAAAAAGTATCTGCTGAAAGAAATTCTAAAAGGAAATGATATGGTACTTATCCAGGACCTATATCAAACTAAATATTAAAACAAAGTAAAAAAAAAAACGCAGTTTATTCTTTTTTTAATTACTGTGATTATGATATACCAATCATAAATAAAAATTGCATCTTTGCATTCTGAAATCTTAATTCCTTTCATTTCCTTAAACTCTGTGCTAGTGTTATGAAAAAGGATTGTTGGTAAACAAATAATATAATTTTATAAAAAAAGGAATCTTTTATTCAACATTTATGTTTTCAGTTAAAACAGTGTATAAAACTGTGAAATGCCATTTTAGTGGAAAAAAAACCAGTGTATAAAACTGTGAAATGCCATTTTAGTGGAAAAACCATTTATTTTTGAAATTTTGGCCATTTTTGGTCAAATTTAGTAAAAATTGACGTTTACGCCAAACGTCCTATAACGAATTCTAACCCATGTATTTTACTTTTTGTTTCAATAACATATTTGTTATACATTTACCTGTGTCGTGAAGCAGAATATTTAGAATAATCAGAGTACCACTTAAAGTTACTGAGATATACCAAAGTTTGTATACGCAACAGGTTTTTACAAGAAAAAAACTATATGTTTTCAAATAAAACAGCTCTAAAATAAATAATTATACACTTTCAAGCTATATTTGGGGTTCACAACATATCTACAAATGTATAGAATATAGTGGTAAAATTTCATTTGAATATATTAAGAACTTTTTAAGAAATGAAATTTCTCGCAATATAAAAAAATTAATATTATTTTTATTGTTGGAATAGCTGACATTTCAACTATTAGTTTGTTACTTTACAGAAATATAACGGCTTTTAGTAGCCGGAAGAGATGGATTTCATCGGTTGTTGGTATATTCTCTTTTTAATTAATTTCTTTTGATGCAGTAACTTCGAATACAAAAGTCCATGGTGTCTTATTACGGCCATTTCAAAAGCGTATTAGGTTCAAGTACTGGCCGGCACCGCTCCCCCCCCCCCCCCCCACACTTACCCCTTATCCCGGGACGCATATTCACAACCTTTACATGCACTCAAGCCATAGAGATTTTTGAGCGCCTTCATTGGCTGGCCATTCTGGCGTCATTCGTGACGTAACGTACTGCTCATGCGTAGCGTTCTTTGACAGAACAATTCAATACAAGTGTTTGTTTATTTCTCTGTGCTTTCTTATTTTTGTCTGAAATGTCTGCTCTTTTCGAAGCTAAACTTCCGACTTCATTTTCTAATGAAATTGAATCATTTTCCCCAAACTTAATTGTAGTTCGGAGTAATGTTACAAATTTAGAAGAATGCAGCATCTAGATAAAGGAGTATGGAAAAGCAACTAATACGAAGTGGAATGCAAGAACATCAAAGCCTTATGGACAAAGATTCGTTTGCTTGTAAGTATTAATTTTAATGTTTTTTCCATATATATTATATTTAAAAAATATTCAAATCCAAGTTGCATTATAGTTTTTTAAGTAGCAGACTCAAAATTTCAAATTTTTGTAAGTTTTTTTTATCAGTAAAACTTTTAAGAGAAAAACCAATAGAGTTGTTATTTATGAATATAAACATATTTGTGTCTTCATATATTATTATGAGTATGCATATAATTTGATATTCATGTATTTTTTATTGTGCATGGAAAAATTTAATTTTTAATTAATTTATTTAACAAAAGGGTATTTAGTTACTAAAACCCATGATATAGAGTAGGTGCTTCAGTTTTGGCCACATTAAAGAGAAAATTTGAAATGGAAATTTCACAGTGGATGACTGTTTAAAGCATATTAAATCATACTCATACTATCCTTTAGCAAATTTTATTGACTTTCTGCTAGTTATAAAATTTTTCTGAAGAATATTTTAGAATTTGAGTTATGAATTTAAATAAAATAACCCAATTTGCACCACTTTTGGCCACCTTGTACTAGTTTTGGCCATCTCGATGCACCAGTTTTGGCCACACTAATATTATATTTTTAACACTTTTTAATGAATTTTAAGTAAAAAAAAAAACATTTTTATTCAATATGTATTTTAGTACATTATTTTATGTTATTTTAAATGTGATATTTTTTTATGAATTTATAAAGATATGTAATAAAATTTATCTAAGCTGATTTTAGCTGCAAATTTCAGGTTTTTTTTTTTTTTAAGAAATAGGAATGCAGAAAACAATTTAATTTGGCTGATAAAATGCAAAACTGTCTATACTCGCATAAATTTTTTTTTTTTATAAAATATGCAACAAAAAATGGTAGAGGAATAAACTTACGTTGCAAAAGCATGGATTTTTCTAAAAAATCTTACAAATCGAGAATCTGCAGTATTATACAAACTAACAATATCCACAAATATATATTTTTAGAATTTTTAATTGCAACATTAATCAAATTCATCAGAATCATTTTTGAAATTAGAGCAATCCATGCATATAAAAGAATATTCCCCATCACTCGAGTCAGGTTTCTCAAGTTGAAATTTTCTAACATAAATGTGAGGTAAACATTCAACATGGAGATGTTTTTGACATTCCATTTTGAATGGCTTTAACTGCATTACCAACTTTAGATTGTGAGTAGCAAAATCTTTTTATGGAAATGCTACCTGCCTTCTTATTTTTGATTGGAGCCATCACTATGTAAAATGAAAACAAAACTAAATAAGTTACTTTTATTTTAGAAACAAAACTAAATTGCTACTTTTATTTCAGAAACACAGCTATATGAGATACTTTTTATTTTAGAAACAAAACTAAATCAGTTGCTTTTATTTTAGAAATAAAATTAAGTTAGTTGTTTTTATTTTAGAAACAAAACTAAATTAGTTGATTTTATTTCATCCAGATATTCTTAAATTTATGTAATGGCTAAAAACAAAATAACGAAGTTATGTGGCCTAAACTGGAGCATGTGGTGTTCCACTTTTGGTCTCCTGCATGGCTAAAACTGACACATATAGTAAATTTAAAGTACTAGTTTTGACCACCACCCATTTAATCTTAAAAATAATTAATTTTGATATGAAATTAGAATAGAAAGAAAGCGTACCTCATAAACCCTAAGGGTGATCAGTTTTAGATTAATCATTTAATTCTGAGAGCTTGATGATGAAAAACTGCAAATGCTTGTTCCTTAACAAAAACCTTAACAGTTGTGAGTATACAATACATGGCCATGCATTTAATTTTTTTTACAAGTCACATGTTTAAGAAAAATGAACCAATCAGATTGAAAATAGTAAAATAAGGATTGTTTAAAGTATTAGAATGCTTCTTATTAGTTAATTTGAAATTACTGGATAATTATTGGAAAAAACAGATCCAATGTGACCAAAAGTGGAGCATCTACCCTAGTCCCAAGCATCCCAGATCAATAATATTCAAATAAATTTAGTCATAATTCCACCCATCGCTTACTTTTTGCTTAGACCCTTCCCCCCATAAACTTGATTTTGCATATTTCTAAGTAATCATGAATGGAATCTCAGTAATGTAGTTGGTTTTGCATGATCCTTGCTTGAGTTTTGTCTTCGTCAGTTTCAAAAAATGCCTTATCATGTTATTTTTTATCCAATTTTTAAAAGAAATTTCTCAACATTAATTTCTCATTTTACTAACCCCCCTTACTCTTCTCTATCCAATTTAAATTCTGTACTTAAAAATTCCTTTCTCCCAAAAAACTTTGTTCATTTTCACATAATTTTTTCCTTAATTTAAATGCACATTTAATTCACTCAATGAACTACCTATAGTTACTGAAAGCCTAAATATTTATCAAGAAATGCATATGATGGCCACTGAGGTGCAAATACAATTACAACTTGCCTATGATTTTTCCATAATTTAAATTTAATGTTCTTTCTTTACCTACTGATTTATAATGTACTTTCAATTTTTATAATTATTTGTTTCTCCATTTCATTTTCAGACTCTAAGTGTCTTTTAGTTGCTGTCGACTTGAAATTGTTTAGTTCAATGAATTCCAACATAGATGCTGTCCTTCTGCAGAATGACCTTGATTGTCTTTTTAAGTGGTGTACAGCCAATAAGTTACACCTGAGCATTGAAAAATGTCGTATTCTTAGTTATACTAGAAAATCTCAGCCCTTGAATCATGTTTATAAAATTAATTATCTTGTTTTATCACGCTCTGATTCAGTCACGGATCTAGGTATCATCTTTGACACTAAACTTGATTTTTCCCAACACATTAATTCCATGGTCTCCAAGGCATATCATAGATTTGGATTTCTTAAACGCAAAACTAAGGAATTTTCAAGTGAAATTGCCCTGAAGGTTTTATACTACACTCATGTACGATCTAGTCTGGAATATTGTAGTATTATTTGGGATCCCAATTACCGTAATAAAATTGAAATTATTGAGCGAATTCAAAACAACCTTTTGCGATATTTGCTTTACAAGAAAAATGGAATTTACTTACCAAGATATATCTTCTTCCTGTCTACGTGATATATCTAATATACCTAGTTTGTGTTCCAGACGAGATGTTTCTTGTGTTCTTTTCTTTTACAAGGTAATCAATGGTTTGATCGATTGTACTGATATACTGAACACTATAAATTTCTCTGTGCCTGCCAAATCTTTGAGGAACCGGGGTTCTTTTCCTAATGTGTATTCTAGATTTAATTATATTGACAGGTTCTCGTTGTATAAATTTTATAAGACTTTTAACAAGATCTCTGGTGAACTGGACATTTATCATATGTCTCCTACTGTTTTTAAATCGAAATGTTTTCAACTTTTAAATACATGACCTGTGATTTCTTTCCTTGCACTTGACTATACATATTAAGATTTTTATACGTTGAACTAGTGTTTGTTTGTGTTCGACTTTTTGACCCTTGCTTTTTTAATTTGGTGTTCTAAATTTTTTTTAAAAATTGTGTGATTTTTTTTTTAATAATTTTAATGTGACGGTGTACAACATGGACTTTTGGAGCCTTAGTCTATTTTTAGTGCTTTTGTAATTGTGTGTTTTCATTTTAAAACATTTATTTGTTTACATTTTTATAATTGATGAGGTTTTGAACTGTTGTATTCTCTGCAGTTAACTTTTCTTCTATGTGTTTTAATTCACTTTGTGGCTTGTGTTTTTTGTATGTTTGTGATCATGCACTCTGTAAATGGAGTCATCTCTGTAGTGTGCTTTCTTTGAATAAATAAATATTAAAACTTGAATGCAAATGTATATATTTTTGTAATTAAATTTTACTTAATATTCATATATTATTTTAAATGTTCTCTTTCTCTCAGTTAGTCTAATAATTATATAGGAAAAAAATGCATTTTTCTCCCTATTGGGGGGGGGGAATTTGTATCAGAAGGAAATATGTCTTGGTTAGTAAAAGTATTAACTAACACGTTCTTTTGCATTGTTTTGAGAAAAGACCATGAAAAATGAGAAAGAACAAAGTGAATGCCTATTCTTTGCTATATGAAATCAGTGTGTGAAGTATACTGTTAATTTGAAAAATCAAGCTTTCCTTTAGACTATTTGCTTCACACAGTGTTTAAATTTTATAATTATTGTCTATAAAAGTAAATTTTTTGGATAAAGATAAGATTAGTTTTAACACATAACAATTGGGGCCCTATTGAATTTTAAGAACATCAGTTTTTCATGACAGAAATTTCAATTAAAATTTTTTATCGAAGTATATCGTCAGAACATTTTATTGTTGGAACTAATTTATTTAGTATTGTCGATTTAAGACTATTTTAATAACCTTCATCTGTACAGAAATATGACGGGTTCGTGCAATGATGCATTCTTGTGCATTGCCGTAACTCAAAATGCATGAATTTTTGCTTTGTCTAAAAATAATTTCTTTTGATTTTTTAAAAATTTACTTTTTGTTCAATGATAATTTATATATTATAACACTTGGCATAGATAGCTTTTTAAATAAATACCAACTTATAGCTTGTTCTGTGCTATGTGGTATTTGTTTTCTTTGGATGGACAAATGAGCAAATTAATCTGAATGAAAAACACACACACATATATATCAGTGGCTCTTTTTTTTTTCTCGAGTATATCTGTGTTTCATGAATCATATGAACATTAAAAATTGAAATATTTGTTCTTATACAGCTGTGATTGGTATTTATCTTATTTCAGGAAAAGCGAAACAAAACATGGTGTTATTTTTAATATATATGTTGTGGTTAATATTTGATATAGGTTGGGAGTTGTTAAACAGTATTTCTTTCTACTTTTGTAATAAATAATTTTTAATTGAGTTTCATTTGGATTGTCCTTTCAAAAAAGTGAGGCCTTATATTAAGGAAAAGATATACATTTTCCACACATTTGAAATCTCTCTCTTCATTTAATATATACAGTTATGGTTTGTGACACAATAAATGTATAAATTGACTCTGTATAAATGTGTTTTGTTGTGCAATAAAATATTCTGTTTTGGCTTTTTAAGAGTGAGTTTTCAATACTACATCTATAATCACTAGATCATGCATGTAATAAAGACAAGTACACTCCAGCGAGTGCTATAATTATAAAAAATCAAAATGATATTACAGAACATTCTTTTCAATTGTGTTTTTTCATGAAATCATTTGTAAATAAATGCTCCGATATCGATAAAATATGTTATCATTAAGTTTTTAAGTAAGTAGCTATTTGTACAATCTTAGCTTGAACTGGGTGTTTTGTAAAAAAAAAAGGGGGTAGGGGTTGCTAATGGTCATTAAAAATGAAATATAAGATTTTTAAATACCAAAAATTGGCTGTTTTGCAAAAAAAAAGGCATTTGTGAATGGTAATTTAAAATGAAACACAAAATTTATAAATATCAAACAATGAATTATATTTTTGACTAGACAATGGATAAATAATTTTGAACACCGTTGTGTTATATAGATAGCTTCAGAATTTTCTCGCAATGCCATGCTGCGAGCCAGCCATGTTGTGATTTAATGAGTTAATCACTCACTACACACATATTAATATTATGGTAAATTCTATGCTGAAAAGTAAAAAGATGGGAAGAAAAAGAACTTGCTTGGAACTTTTTTAAACCTAAAAGCATACGTTAGTTGCTTGCACTTTAATGTTGAGTACAAACATGCCAATGTAAGAAAAATGGAGAAACACTTAAAAAAATGTTTCAATCTCTTGTTGATTTAAAAAGGTTTTTGAAAGGGATGAATGAATTTTGTTTAAACAAATTCCAACTAAGAAAACTACATCAAAATTGGAGCTTCAAGAATATTTAAAACTGATGTTCATGATCTAGATGAACCCTGCCAAAACAGTAAAATGTCTAGTATATCTTCAAATAATACAATAAATTCTGCAACAAGAATTTCACTATTAGAATTGAAACATCTGCTAACTTTTTATCAGAAATGCTTACTTCTTTGACTAATTAATTCAAAACGAATTATAAGCAAATGTATATTTTTTTCACTACTTATTATCAACTGTTTATCATTATAAAACCAAACTCAACATTTCCTTTTTTTAATTTTGTTAAAATAACTCGTTTTTCAAAAAAATTGCAAATACAAATTATTCATTTACTCATTGTAATTTAAATCTCATATTTTATGTAACATGCATAACTCCTTTTTTTAAAAAGCAGCAAAGACATTATTATTGACTCGATTGTAATTAAAAAAGGCTGGCATTTAAGTCACATTTTATATAAGATACATAATGTAGTATTTGTTTTTTTTAATTAACTCTTTTAACTTTTAATAAAATTTAAAAGGTTGTAATGGGGTCATATGTTTCTAGTTTTTGTACCTTACCTTATATGATGTATATATACATAGCATTATCATATTACTGCAGTGCATGTATTTTACATGAATAGAGTTAATTGAAAAATAATACACATTTTGAGTATTTACCCTTAAAAATAAATACCCGAGAATTTTACATCACTGATTCAAATTTGAATGCAACAAGAGTTTATCAACTACAATTTTCATATAAAGTTAATTTCATTATCATGTTTTGTTGAGTAATAAAATATGCTGTTTTCTATTTAACTGTGTTTATTTGCAACATTTCGCCTACTTTGCATGAAACCCGTGATAAATTCTGATGTTCTGGATATTTTAATAAAACATATAAAGTATTTAGCAAATTTACACAGTCTTAGCTTGAGTTTGTAAAATAACTTACCTTAAATTGATCATCAATAAAGCAAAATATGAATAAAAATAATTTCCTAAAAAAATCTATTAAAAATTTGCATTCATGTAAAATCATAGTTCTATTCGAGTTGTTTTCATAGAACTTTTTAAGCTTTAGTTGATTGTTTGGCATAATGCAGTTGCCCTCGACAACTTTTTCGAATAACATTTATTAATAAATTCTAAACTGAACAAAATAAGAAAATGTTCAATATATGAATATCAATTTCTATTATTTTTCATTCTAATTTTTATACAAAAAGCTTAAAATGAAGTTTATTAGTGAAAGTTAAGCAAATAGGGAAAATAACTTTGCATGAAGGACCCACACTTTACAGACATTTTCTTCAGAGAATGAGGAATAAGATACAAAATACAATGTTGGCTTCAAAATTTTATTTAATTTACAGTATTCAATACCATCATTCATTCATGCAATGCTACTAAAACAGTTAATCTGCTTTTGACATTCAATGGTCTATATTTTTAAAACATGCTAAAACAACAAATTTAGTTCTAATTAAATATAATGGAAAAACTAGGCATAATTCTGCATAATAATAGTTTTCGAAATTACTGAGATGTACGCAAATAAGTTGAAAATGCCTCATTTCTGTTTAACTTGAACTTGAATGATAGGAGTTATGGGATTTGAAGCAACAAAGGCTGTAATCCCCATTTCTGTTTAAATGCAACCTAACTTCGGCCTTGTAAACAATCTACTATCCGAAAATCTAGAAGCAATTTCAAATCATAAACAAAACACGACACGACTAATAGATTCAATACAAATCTACGGAAAACTCCGATCAGCTGAAGAAAAAAAAAATCCTTGCAGTGATTTACGTCACAAGTGACTTCCGAAGAGCCAGCCAATGAAGAGGCTCAAAAATCTCTACGGCTTGAATGCATGTAAAGGTTGTGAATATGCTCCCGGGACAGAGAAATGGTAATCTGAGCCCAGGGTCGCTGCTATTCACCCTCCGGATTTCGGAGATGAGATTCCTGTGGTTTCTCTGAAGGCGATCGGCCAGATTGTTATCTGTAACAAAAGTGCACCTCTATCCTCCTCTAGTGCCTGTACCTATATTGTAAAATCATTTCATTCGTTTTAGCTTCCAAGGGTTCTTTCTAGCTGTGCAAGTTGACATAAATCCGTCAATTCTCAAAAGAATCATAACTTTCCAGGGGACTTTTTTATGACAGATCTTTCTCTATTAAACCTCAATTACTCAATCTCTGTAAGCACATCGATGATCTAAAGTAAGATTTAATTATATTTAGTTTATAGAAGTTTCTTTTGCCTGTTGAATCTGTGACTGGCAGGGTTAAGTACATTCTTAATGCTGCGGAAAAGTTGGGAAAATATGAATTTCAATTTTATTTGCTATAATAAATTTCAAATTTTTTAAACGTGCATTAATATCATCATTAATGATTTTGAACATCATTAATTTATAATACAAGTCCTCACCATTACCAACCCTAGATATTGAATCGCCATTAGAAACTTTTAAAAAATCTTTTGCGGATTTTTAAGTCATTTTCGGACATATACCTGAATTTATTTAATCTTTAATTAACGTGTTAACTTCTCTTAAGGAGTTAAATGTTTCTTAAATAGAATTCAAAGCAGTACCCACAGTTGTACGTAAAATGCAACTTTAAATATTGATTTTGGTTCTTCAGTCTGCTCATCGATGCATTCATAATCGAAAAGACTAGTGTTCTTTTTATGCCTTTTAAAGGGAAATTCCACTTTAATTAGTCGCTGATGCTCAGACATCCCTAAAATATTTGAATAAGGCTGCATGAAATATGGAAGTATTTAGGATATTGAATTGCCTTTCAGAGATAACCTTCTTAAAACCTGTTAATAGATCTTCCAAAATATGAATAAAAATGCTTGAAACGAGATGAAACCACAGCAACAAACTAAAATATCAACTACAGAGAACAATTTTATAGTAATGCTAACTAATATACTGGGAATGTATTACGGGTTTCAAGAAAGAATTAAATTACAAAATAAATTAGTCATTTTATGTTCCATACACTTCTCATTATTTAAATTTAATTTGAGGTACCCCTTTCTAAGCACATTGAGCGCATGGAGGAGTGTGAGATTTGGCATAGTTAAAGTTCATATGGAGAAGGAGTGCAGAAAGATAAAATTTATGTAAAATATGTGTTACAAATACATTAAATTAAATAAAATAAAACATTCATTGTACATACGCACACACTGTAAAAAAATTAGCGTAGTAAATGCGGAGGGGATGATTTGTAATTTATTTAATCCCCCCACAGTGAAATCCACTCCAAGAGGGAGTTTATTTAGATTATTTATAAAAAAAAACTCTTCGGAGTGAAATACAAAATGCGGATGATTTAAATCTGTCAATGTCAAACACATATTAGTCTGTGGTCAAACAGTCGCACAGAGTAGAGATTGTCTCTAAGGAATTTATATATAATATGCATTACTAATACATTCAATTAAATTAAATAAAACATTCATTGTTTACGTTCATACTGAATGTCAAACACATAAAAGTTTGTGGTCAACAGTCGGACAACATTTATTTTTTAACCGCCCGGTTTTTTTGTTTCACTAAAAAATATATATAAAAAAAATATGAAGCAAGTATTCTTTATTTCATCTTTTGTATGAATTTTTTAGTTAAATTTTAAATAATTTGAAAAAGATAGGCAAATTAACTGCGTAGCCTTGGCAAAACCTGGCCAGTATAGCAATAAAAAAATCCCAAGGAAATGTCAGAAAACGCATAATAGTTTTTAAATATGACTCATTCCTATTGTTCGTATTTTTCAAATAATTCGAAAATTAATGCATTATGATGCATATTTTTGTACACGCTCATAGCTGTCGTATAGAACAAAATTCAAAAAAATTATATGCAATGATTATAGAGGTATACCTTATCTCTCGGAGGTGACGGGTATACTCCTTGACAAAAGAACCTCAATAACGTTCAAACTTAAAAATTTAATGAATTTCGACCGCTGAACGACCTCTAGTTTTAATAAATGGACAATGTTGCAGATGATTTTATTAAATTTTTTAATATTCGTTTCTAAATTTCAAAAATAATTTGCAGTGGAATCGTGAAGTTTCTTCGACTTTAATAAAAGTGCATCACATCAAAAATAATTTTGACTCTAATCAATATAACTGAACATTTTAAATTACAATAAAAAGTTAATTTTTTTGTGAAGTTACTCACAAAACTGTTTTAATAGATAAAAAAGTGTGAAATATTTTCCGTAAATATTTAAGATTGCAAATTTTTCATGTGTTTAAGGATACAGTGTTGCAAGTGTCCAATAAGAATTTCATGAAAAGTATAGCTCTAAAAAGTAAAGATTTTAATTAAATCTGAATTCTAAACTTCAGGAAATTTTAGGATATTTTTAGATTTTAATGTAGGTAAGAATTTTAACACTTATATGCGATTTTAAAAATAAATAAATAACGGTTTTTTTTTTTTTCGTTTGTGGAGTACTATTGTAACGTGAAAACACTAAAATTTCGATTTGCGAAGGTGGCGCCGAAGAATTTATTGTAATTCTTTTTTTATGAAAAAATAAAAAATACATAGTATACTCTTGAAATTGAAACCACAATAATACCAAACAATAAAACACATAACACACAATATACACACACACACACACACACACACACAATACTACTATACAATAATCACTAACAACTATACCAACAATTTATACACAACATATTCCTTTATGATTACAGCTCGTAAGATCATTGTTTAAAATTAATTTTCAAAAATTTATTAAAATTTTAAAAAAAAGTCGCATGACAATAAAATTCGTATTACCGAAACGCGTATTTTGAATTTTAAAGGGTGAAAATGTTTTTTGTGCGATATTATGATCCGAGGTTATTGAGGGAAAATTATTATTTCTTTTAATTTTAGTTAATTAGAAATTTGATTAAAGTGTTAAAAAGCCCTCGCTCAGTGAGCACCTAATGAGTAACGCCCTCAGAATTTGGTAGCTCTAGCCCAACGGTCTTACATCTCGCAGTTTATAGAAAAAAAGCCAGCCGAACTAATATATAGAAATTTTTTTAAATTGGTAGAACATAAAAGGAATAAAATTTTAATCATTAAGAAGATATAATTCAGATCTAAATATGAAAAATCTAAAAAAATTGAGGATAATTTACTACGTTTTTATTAACTCGCTTTCTTGTCTGTCTGTCTGTTCGGTACAAATTTTGCAATGAATTTTAAACTAACTTCCCGATGAGCTAGAGACTTGAAATTTTAAACATAGCTCAGAACTAGATGACAATGCAATATTAATTCGCTTTCTTGTCTGTCTGTTTGTCTGTCATTTCATATTTTGCATGACGCATGCGCAGTACGTTTCTCATTATATCTTGAAAACTGTTAACATTACAGACTTGGTTCTTGGGTATATGGATGGCCCATGGGATCATCGAAGCACCCCATATTTCAGCCAAATCTTTGCGCATGCGCAGTACGTTTTTCATTATATCTCGAGGGTCTCTGCGTCACGTGACTTAATTTTTCAGGAAAATAACACTTTTCTATTTATGATCAGGTGAAGAGAAACTGAAATAAACCTGAAATTTGCCACATGTCTCCGTCATAATCTCATCAAGATGTTTAAAATCGATTGCAAAATTTCACACACACAAGACTAAAAAGCAGAAAATAATTATTTAAATAAAATAAAAATTTTAATATACCACGTTTTTAAAACGGACTAAAAAGTATAAAACAATTTCTTCCAGCCCCATACAGATTTATAACCCCATACAGATTTAAAACGAAAAACGTGGGGCGCATGCAATATTTAATAGTAAGGAGTGTAGGGAGTAGCTGTCGTTGAGAAAACTCACACAACAGTTCATATAATTTCCATTGCAATAAAATTGTGAGTGACTGAAATAAACTATTTATGTATCAATTATCTATTGCATGCGCCCCACGTTTTTCGTTTTAAATCTGTATGGGGTTATAAATCTGTATGGGGCTAGAAGAAATTATTTTATACTTTTTAGTCTGTTTTAAAAACGTGGTATATTAAAATTTTTATTTTATTTAAATAAGTATTTTACATTGTATTTTTAAGAAAGGAAAAGAATGCTACTTTTAATTAAACAATGAAATTGGTATGATTTTCCTTATATTTATCTGAAAATATTGTTGGAAAATAATATTTAAAAATATTTTTAAAAGTTTGTTGAAATAAAAAATTGCACAATCAAAATAAAATTCAACAGATGAACAAAATGTAAAAAAAGCAATGGAAAAAAAATTCCGGGAGTTCTAATAGGGCGAAAATATATATATAAACAAAGGTGAGGTGATGAATAAATAATATAAAACACAAACGCAACGACTGCGCAATTAATGCTGTAATTCTAGGAGTGTTGTGGAAAAATGT
This sequence comes from Araneus ventricosus, assembly GCA_013235015.1. Classification (NCBI taxonomy): domain Eukaryota; kingdom Metazoa; phylum Arthropoda; class Arachnida; order Araneae; family Araneidae; genus Araneus; species Araneus ventricosus. The sequence goes on from BGPR01003580.1 coordinate 114,661, forward strand.
CAATGTCAAATTTAAATGGAGAGTATATTTGCTAGTGGATGGTGGATATATATAATTTTAAAATGACGTAAAAATCATTTTTGTACGATAACATTTTCCGAAGTTATCGCAGAAAAACGCCAACATTTCGTTTCACTTATAACTATAATTGAAGTTTTTTTTTATTTCCTTAAATATCTCTTTTAGGCACATCCTACAAAGTATGTTAATGCAGCGCTGTAGAGCGCCTACAAGCACACAACACACATATTCGTATTTGTAAATAGTAGAGTTATATAGAGCCAAAATAAGCATTTGATCGAGTTATTCCACAGCATCAACAAACTATGCACGTATTTTCTTTCATTAAACTCGTCAGAAGCAACCTATCATTTTTGCGACAAACTGTATCTTAAACCAGAAATACGATAAAAAAAATATTTATTTAAATTTTACACCAAAAATATTTTTATTGCTTTTAACTGCTGAAAACTTTTTCATTTAAATAAAAAAATTATTAATGAAATAAATCAGATTAATTTCTGAAAGAGTATAAAAATTTAATTCGCAGAGGAAAGAAGGCTTCACTGAAATTCCTGGCGCTATATGCTAGGAATTTTTTTAAAACTTGGAATGGAAAGGAAGAGAGTTTCACCAAGAAAGCGCGTACCTGCCAAATCTAGTAAAACCTACATCGGCCGCATAGCTGAACAAGCATAGTTCCTGTTAGCGTCTCTAGACGGCGATACCTTCTATCGCCATCTACAGGCGCTAACAGGAACCATACTTGTTCCGGAACAGGTTAGAGGGGGTAGGAAATGTGTCCTCCGGTTAACGCTACCCGAATGTAAATAAACTGGCGACATCCAAACCCAAACAATCCAGTCGTTAATTGGAAGTAGGGGATAATAGCCTTTGTTGCTTCAAATCCCATAACACGAATTCAAGTTCAATCCAGTCGTTGTAAAATCTCCCCCAGTAGGCAAAAATCAAAAGATTTTAATACAATTTATTTTTAGTAATTTAAATTTTGTTGGATATTTCTGTTACTTTACATTTATGTAAAATGAAGAAGTAGGGAACAGATTATGAAATTATTTATTTAGAAGTGTATGATAGATTTGTGAGTTTCCGAAATGGAAGAGTGATTGATTTACCACTCAAATTGGGAGCATGGAATGAATTTATGTTTCCCATAAAGGATTAAAGACATTTATTATATATATATTTAACAGATTAAGATAAACAATCAAAAATTGAAAAAACAAAATGGAAAAAGAATAAATATGGAAGGAGTTGATACCATGGAATATTGCTACCAGGAGGAGAAATATCAAATAATGATCAAAATTTTCTGTGTGTGTATTCTGTCATTTTAATTTACTCATTAATTTGTGCCTTGAAATTGGAAAGGTTTTCAATAAAGAAAGATGAATTAGACAATTATAGTTTTAAATTACATAATTTTAATTAAAAATCATATAACTCTTTAATAAGTTTAGATGCGTGTTGTTGTATGCCTGCACAACTGCAGTTGAAAAATAAATTGGATTAAAATTTTATATGAAATTCATTTAGTCAGCTTCAATTATTACAAATGATTTGCATTTTTACAAATCTTTAATTTACTAATGCATGTATTTTTCAAACTACTTGATGGTACTGTAAAATGTTAACTGTACCTATTCGTATTTATGAAAACAGTGGTCAAATGTTGTGCTAAGAAGCGAGTGCATATTTATTAATATTTAATGTCTTTAAATTTTTTGAGTTGGTTTGCAAAATAATTTTTTATTTCTCATTGTTTTTTGTGAATTAAGATTCTAGTTCAATAATCATGCACATTTAAATCATTATATAGCTGTAGCAAAAATACTTTGTTCATATTTTTGTCTAATTTTTTATATATATAGAGGCTGCACGAGAAAAGGATTGGGATAATATTGCTGCAATTCATCACAATTCAAAAATTGTCACCACTTGGTCATTTGATCGTAGCTGCATGGGAGAGCATAAAATAATGCATGAACATTTTAAAGGATTAAAAAATGTTAAAGCATTGGTAACTATTCATTTATCCTTCTCCTTGTTGTGTCTTTAGATATTAATTTTAAAATGTTCAAAATCATAATTATTTTCTTGTATTCTCCAAGTATTTTTAAATTGATAAATAACGTACTATACCACATTAATATTTGCTGATTTATAAACTTCTTTTAGTTGCTGCTTTATAACTAGTTTGTCCCGACTCGAATATGATTTTTTAAATTTGCCATTATTTAATAATTGATGCATTAGGCATAAAAGAGATAAACTTTTACTGTAACTGCTCTAAATTTTTTATATATGATTATATGTACATTAGTAACATTTAGTAAATTTTATATGAAATCGTATCATAATCTTTCATACTGAAAAACATATCTTTTGAAATTATTCTAAACATATTTTTTATTCTTATTACATTTGTAGCTAAAATGCATGCTTAAACACATATGAGAAAGTTTGTAAACATGATATTAAATACTCTTAGACTGATTCTTATTTTATTTGTTTATCTCTGTTTTTTAGTGTTTGAGTATTAGTACTTGTGGAAATTTTGTTGTGATTGGTTATAACGCCGGCCACTTAGATAAATTTAGTGTCCAATCTGGGATGCATAGAGGCTCTTTTGGAAAAGAAACAGGCATGTATATTACAGTTTTTGTCATTTTCAGAAAGTGCTGTTACTCAGGGGAATGTAAATTGTGCATTACTAATATAATAGCCCAGATCTGTCTCTCACTGATCTGGCAGTACTCTGACATCACCAACAATAAAATTCATGCAGTAGCACTGTGAGATGTTAAATAGCATTATTTCATTGTTAGAGCACCTAAATTTCAGTAATTTTAAAAAGTAATTGTTGTTCTAATTTCAAATTGAATAGCTCTAAAATATTGAAATAAAATTTGCTATCAATTGATATAAAATTTATCTTGCTTTGATCAATAGTTCCCGAGAAATTTTAAATGATATTAATCATATATTTCAAATTTTCGTTTTTACTTTCTCGTGTACAAAGTATACAAAGAGAAAAAGTATTGTAATCGTCAAAAAAAATTCAAACTCGAGATTTTGACGAATCTCCATGTTTTAGACCTCTCTGAGTCTAAAAAACACAATTTTGGAATTATGCCTGTCTGTGAACACAATAACTCGAAAACTATTAGAGCTACGGGGATGAAATTTGGTATGTGGTCTTTAAGCATAATTTGTAGGTTTCTATCAAATTTGGTACAAAATCCGTCTACGGGAAGTCTGCCTGTCTGTCTGTCCGCAGTCATGCGAACACTATAACTCAAGAACTTACTTGAATAGCTAGATGGATAAAATTTGGTACACAGTTTTATCGTCATGAATGTAGGTCCATATAAAATTTTGGGCCAAATCCGTCGAAGGGCTGACTGTCTGTCGGTCTGTATAATTGCGTACTTGTTCACTTTTGAAACAACTCCATGTGCATGCATACTGGTAGCAATCTCTGTGCACGCGGAAGGATTACGCCACTTTGTCCTTGAGACGGTAAGAGTAGAAAATCGGTTCACATTTAATCGGTATGCATCTCTTTGAATTTGATTCTTTACGTAAATATTTTACAATCGCTATAATCTACAATGAGAAACCTTTTGATAGTCATTGGATTCTGGGTTACAGTAGGATCGAATTTTTTTATCCACGCGGGGGAAGGGAAACAGCACCTTTTTGGGAAAGTATACGAGAAAGTTTAGGGGAGACCACTCCCGCTGGTTTAATAGAAAGTAGTAAATCACGTCAGTGGTATATCATGCGCGTGATATAGTTTGGACGCCATGTTGCATCTGATTATTTATTGCAATCATGATGATATAATTTGATAATATTTTTTGGCATTGTTTGACAAGCAGAAAAGTGCTTTTAAGAAGTGTAAATAATATATAAATAAAAAATATATTTCCTGTCATAAAACATATGTTTATTTTATTTGTTTTCAATCAATGTTAAACATTTATCTCGCATATATATATATCTATTTAAACCCGTCAAATTTGATGGGAAATCTCTCGAATGAAGAGGCAATTTACACCCCGTCATGCCACGACAGGTGATTTTCTAGTTTTCTTATAATGAATAAATCATTTGTTAAAAACTAAATGTTTTTATGTCATTTATTAGCCCATGATGGAAGTGTGCGTGGAGTTGCCATTGATGGTTTTAGTCGAATGGTAATATCAGGAGGTTCTGACAAACTTTTAAAATTTTGGAGATTTAAAGATCATGGTGAAATTGCCACTATGAAATTAGAACAGAGTGTGTCTAAAATGATTCTTCATCGTGAAAGATAAGTTTCCATTTACAATAATATTCATGTCTATTTCAATTCTGATATAAATTTAAAATCGTTCTATGAATTGATTTTAAAAGTAAATTAAAAAATGTTGCTATATATTCATAGGATTCCTTTGGAAGAGGAAAAACATTTGATTGTTTTTCCCTTCTGCCTCATTTGCAGGTTCCCTTCCCTTCTTTCCATGTTTATAATATTATTTATGGAAACATGCAATTTAACTATACAAAATTTGTCTGTTGTAAATTTAATTGTTCAACCTGAAATTTAATATTGTATGATAAGCCGTATCAAAGCACACATAAAGTTTGTGTAAAAATTGTGAGAATGTTGGAGGTTTAAGTTCTGTAGTGTTTAATACTATTTTATCAGTATTGGGTGAAAGAATTACGTAGCAGTGCATATTACTTACAATTTTAATTATTTTAGTGCTATGCTTGCTGTTGCCATGGGTAATTTTACAATTTTGCTTGTGGATATTGAATCAAGACGAATTATAAGAGAATTTACTGATAATGCTGGAAGCATTTGTGATATGGTAAGATATGTTTTTTATTAGGTTTTTTTTTCTTTTTCTTCTTTGGTATTTCTTATTTGGTATGATGTAAAAGACATAACTAAGATCAAAAGAAATTAGAGAAGAATCTTTATACATTTACTTTTACAGCAAAAATACAGCTAATATTTCATGTTTCTTTTAAGCTAAAATGCTAAATAAGGTTAACTTTTATTTTTATAATAGATTTAAGAAAATGTTTAACTTTATAATTTTGTATTTCTTGCTTGATCTTTTGCCCCCCCCCCCTTTGTACTTTTTCCCTCCTTTGCATACATTTTTTACTTCTGTTTTAAAATATCGAAATAATGTGTGTCATTTGAAATGTTAAACAATATTAAACACCAAGGATTTTTCATCATGCATATGTACTAGCTGCTTTTAGTGACTAGCTTGTTTGCCAGCAATAGTGACTGAGTTTCATTTCAATTGAATCTCTTCTGCATAATTTGACATTCGTGGTTTCCTTAACAAAGTATTCTTAAACTTAAATTTGTAATAGATATTTAAGCCCATGCTATTAGATTGGGCATATTCTGTTCAATGTGTACGTGAACATCCCTAATGAAGTTTAGTCACGATGTAACTGTTGGTGTCATCTAGCTAATTGCACATTGCCAGCTTCACTTTCTTATTCCTTATGGAAAATATGCAGTTGATGCCAACATTGAAATGATGTAACATAATTTTACCTCCAACTGCATGTTGACTGGATTGGAACATGGTGATAAAAAAAAGAGTTCAAAATAGCTATCGTGATCATTCTGTTTACTGGCTATACTTCCCAATATACTTGATATACAAGAGGACTTGATTTGCAAATTCCACACACACACACAGATGATGGAATAAAAAAGAAAGTTAAAATTATAATTTTACCAAAGAATGTGAAAAAATAAACAGATTCTTCATTCCTTAACTTTAAATAATAGAAGAGAAACACATAATTAAATATTTGTATTAACAGTGAAGACAGTTTTAATTTCATTGCAACAGTGAGAAGTATTGTTGCAAATTATGCGTAAAATTATTTTTTAAAATTTATTAAAATTAGGAGAAAAATTAGACGACTACTTAAATTGTTTCATTAAAAAGATACTTTTTTCCGTTTTAAGGTGGTGTAAAAATTATTTTTGTGCATTAAATATTTTTTTAAGTTATCACGAAGAAAAAGGCTAAACTTTTGCTTAACTTTAAATTAATTAAAATTAAAAAAGAAGAAAGTTGCTTCAATGTGCACATTCCCACCCTCCTGAGTATCTTTGTGCCAAATATGGTATTTCTCTCTCTAACAGTCTGTCCGGTAGATCACCAACAGACAGACATTCACTTTTATTATTAGTAGAGATAATATAAGGAATAAACTCGAATATACAAAAGAACCAGCGGGAGTGGTCTCCCCTAAAATTTCTCATATACTTCCCCAAAAAGGTGCCATTTCCCCTTCTCCCGTGTGGCTAAAAAAATTCGAACCTATTGTTACCCAGAATCCAATGACTATCGGAAGGTTTTTCATTATAGTGATTGAAAAATATCTAGGCAAAGAATGAAATTCATAGAGATGCTTAACGATTTTCCTCTCTTACCGGCTCAAGGACAAACTGACGTAAGGACGTTCTTCCAGTGCGCATGCGCGTGTAGATAACGGATTCTCTTCAAAAGTAAATTATACGGACCGACAGACAGTCAACCCTTTGACGGATTTGGCCCAAAATTTTATATGGACCTACATTCATGACGATAAAGCTGTGTGTAAAATTTTATCCATCTGGCTTTTCAAGTTTTTGAGTTATAGCATTCGCATGAACTCGAACATACAGACAGACAGACTTCCCATTGACGGAATTTGTCCAAAATTTGATAGAAACCTACAAATTATGTTTAAAGACCACATACCAAATTTCATCCCCATAACTCTAATAGTTTTCGAGTTATCGTGTTCACAGACATAATTCCAAAATTGTGTTTTTCGGACTCAGGGAGATCTAAAACGTGGAGATTTGTCAAAATCTCGAGTTCGAATTTTTTGACGATTACAGTACTTTCTCTTTGTATACTTCGTATACGAGAAAGTAAAAATGTGCAGTTCTAAAGTTTTACTACATGGTTGCTTAAACTCATTAAATAATAGAGCTTCTTCTTTAGAATAATTCAAATAAAAGTAATATATTAAAGTTTTGTTTTTTGAGGTATTTTTTTAAGCTTTTGTTTTTTAAAATTCATTGTAATTTTTATAGTAAGTTTTTTTTCTCTCTTTTTGTTTGTTTATATTTGCTCAAGTAATTTTCTGGGTTCACAGAAGTTAAATTTCTTAGCAGAAACCTTTTTTTTTTTTTTTTTTTTAATATTCCATGTCTCAGTATCAAACACTGCTTTTAGATGTTAAAATGCATTTTAAGCCTGATAAAACAGTTGCTTAACCAACAAGTAAATAAAGCAATATATTTTTATACTTATAAGTCAGAATTGGCTAGAACTGTCTTGGACCTGTGGCTTTTAGCACATTTGGTGAAAAGTTCCAAAGGTGACTCACTTGTTCAATTAGGGTTCTTTTCTTCACCTCCAAGTAAATTAGTACTAAACACTGGATATATGACTCCATATTATCCTGATTCATAAGCAGTTATTTTCTAGAATATGCGACTCATTTATTCTTGGATGGTTGGATGACTTTATGACAGAAGTGAAACAGTTACTAATTTAAAAATAAATTAGAGTATTTGCAAAATTTTTGTAACAGCATTAAAGCTAATGATTGATTTGCATTATCTTTCTTTTTTGATATACCATCAAATATTGTATAAAACTTTTTATGGGATGTTTTTACTGCATGTTCATGTGCACTGATCATGTTCATGATCACTGCATTGTTGCTCTTATTAGCGTGTTTAATGCTTTTTCCTTTTTCTTTTGACGTTTGTTCTTATGGTTTTGCTCCTGGTTGATTTTTTGGGGAGTTCGGGCTATGAGAAGCTTTTTCTTGGCGAAAAATAGGCCTGCTTCTCCAGAAAACTCCTTAAATATTCTTTTGAATCCATTTCGAATAGTTTCTAGCCCTTGAAAAAGTGAACTAGAATGGATTCCTTATTTTTGCGGTATGAATTTCGTTTACTTCAAATACTATAGGATTGCTTGTATTACTTTTTTTAATTTAGGCTTTATTGGTATATCTGTCTATTGTTCTCTGTTTTTTGTTATGCTGCTGCAATGGCGCGCATCTTAAACATTGTCGTAATTTTTCTAATTTCATTTCTTTTTTCAATTAAATTCTTTTATTCTTTTTAATTTTTGCATAAAAATTTTTTTTCTTGTCCAGTTTTAATTCTGCTTTCCTTTTTAAATAATAATTCTATAAAAATATTTTTAATCATTGATTGTTTACAACTGCATAATAACACCATGTCTGACAGTGATATTTTATGAATGTTGTTAAGATGCCTAGCTTATGAAGTATTTTATGCTTTTCCATGACAATTTTTTAATATTGTATATTATGTTTCTGCAGAAATTAAAATATTCAAAATGTGTGTATGCATTTATTTATATATGATTTTTAAATACCATGACTTTTCCCATTTTAAATAATAAAGGGTTTATTATATGCTTTCAGACATTTAGTGTAGATTTCAAATAGCTATCAGTTGATAGCTGCTACAAGTGATTCATCTATAAAAACTTGGGATATATCTTCAGGAAAGTTAGTATTTTTGTATTTATAGTTCTTTATTTTAAAAAAAATTAAGTCAGTCTCTTAATTAAAAAAATGATTAGGTTATGTAACTTTGTGCATTTTAAATTTTAAATGATTCCAAAGAATTTTCTTTACTGTCAAACAAACAAAAAAAAAAAACTAGAATTAATCATGCTAAGATTCTGAGATCTTGTCTGTTTTTCAGTTTTAGAAGCTTTTATTCAACTTGACTGTCGTGTCCTCAAATCTTGTGATCGATTTCTTACCCACTTCCAATCGAGCTACAGCTTTGAAATTTAGCACAGTGGTGGGTTTTCGGTGACAATACAATTTTATGCAAAAAGTTTGCAATCTAAACCTATTTTAAACCTAACAAAATTATATTAAAATTTTAGCCCTATATTTGGGAAATAAAGTTTGGAAGGTGGTAATCTCACGTTACGTAGGGTTGTAACAACACCGTGAAGCTAACATAGAATACGCTAAACTTCCAGCGCTGCACCGATGAATGACATAATAGCTTTTGTTTCTATGCGTCTTGGGTTTACTTTCTATTAGAATTCAGCAGAGATTTTTTTTGACTTCGTGTGTGCCAAACGTTTCGCACTCAAAGCAAAAAGAGAAAGTTGTGTAGATCGATTCTCTTTTTTTCTCTTACATTGTTGCTAATAATTGTAAGTTATCACTAAATCTATTACGGATTTATATTTCAGAAAGTTAATGTCATTAAATCATTTTAAAAATGTAATTGTACATATGTGTAAAATAATTTTAAATGTGTTTTATATTGGATAATTCAATAATTGAATTTGGTTTACTATGCCTAACATGTCGTGTGTATTCTTGTCAGCCGTCACTAAAAAGTAGAAAATAAAAAAAGTTTTAAGGCATAAGCTTTTATACATGCGAAAAAATGAACGCAAAAGTTGAAAATAATTTTTCTGATTACAATAAAATGCATGGTTCAAATAAAAGCATGTGCGACTTAAATAGCACCTTATATTTTGTGTATATTTCCTTAAACAAATGGAGAAGGTAAAGGCGCCCACACTTTTATTCGAACCATGCATTTATTGTAATCAGAAAAATTATGTTCAACTTTTGCGTTCATTTTTTCGCATAAATAAAAGCTTATACCTTAATTTTTTTTTAATTATGTAATCTACATGTCTAAATAATTTATGTTTGCTTGTGTTAGAAAGTTTAGAAGCACTATGTGTATACCTGAATTATTTTTGACTATAATTATTGATTCAATTCTATCTTGGTAGGTACAGTAAGTGACTTTTAATCGTATTTTAGCTGAGAAATGATTTTATAATTACTACCGTTGATGAACGCTTTCGTCTGTCGCGTCATATAATTCTGAATCAAAATGAAAAAGCTAAAATATAAAATAACTAATTATTCTGCAGTTAAAATTAGATATCAAATTCATTTGCTTTTTTAAATTATATTATTAAAACCAGAACTATTTTCATCGTTAACCATTTGTTATAATTTAGGGTAGACCGGGGCTAGTTGGGCCGTTTTTTTATTCTAAGAATTTTTTAAAAATTACAATTCAACATTTTAAATTTTTTTTAATGCAAACACTATCAGTGTACCTTCAGGAAGAATTCACCATAATAACATTTGAAAATATTAATTTAAAAGCTTAAACTGATACCAAGTCGCGTGGCCCAACCTGCCCCAACTACGGGGTAAGTTGGGCCACATCACTTATTTAATATTCTGGTAAGGTAGAATTGAAGAAACATAAAAAAATCTTACCACATTTTACTTTTAATTTCCTGCGAACGATAACACAAGTTATCCTAAAGGAAAATCTCTTTCATGCACCATTCCTTGATGAAGCCATAAAATTGTAAAATTATGAGAAGCAAAAAAACGAAGATATTGAAACTATAAAATTAATAAGTTTTATGTTGAAAACAGAATTAAATGATTTCATCGTCACAATTTTCATCATTACAGCTTCACTTCTAAAACAGCAGCTTTCATTGCTTAAGAAGAAGCATTCCCTCTATCCGATTTTCTAGCATAATGGTGAACCATCTTAGCAGGTAGCCCTGCAAGAGAAAGTAGCATGTTGCGATTATCGCAAAAAATTCTTCCATATTGTTATATTTAAGGCAGATAAATAATAATATTATTATAATAATATAAATTATAATATTAATTTAAAGAATAATAAAAATAATATTAATTCAAAAAATAATATAAATAATAAGATTAATTTAAATAACACAGTTAGGTTATAGATACAAATCCAGTGCATTTTTACTCAACAAGGACTGAGATACAATTTTACAATTTAATTTTTATTTATCGTAAAATAATAACAGCGCATTCTGTTTTGCACTTTTTTAATGGAGATGGAATCAGCTTAGATTTTCTTAATAATTATCTTGCATTTTAAATTTGGTGCATATCCCATAAATTCAGATATATTTATAAATCGCAGTTCATGAAAAACAGTGTAGCAGCGTCATTTGATTCTACAGCAACATTGAATCATTATAGTTATTCATAATGGACATGTCATGTATTAATTCGGCGTAATCCCATCTCAAAATTAAAAGAACATTTTAAAATCTTTAAAAAATATTACTAACACTGAACTTTAAATTCTATATGCATTTCAATTTAAAATATTTTAGCGTAATTATTGTCTTTTAATAACATTGGGATATTTGATATGATTTCAATTTGCAAATTTTGACCTCATCAATACTTTCTTCCTTTGAATATAGAAGAAATTAAAAAAGAATAATTATACATGAAATTGAGAGAACGGTTACAGAAATGAATTGATTTCGAGACTTCATTCGTTACAATTAGGCTTTGGAGATACTACGTGGCACGTTCGCTCGCCATTTCCACATTATCATCATTCTACGGGGCAAGTTGGGCAGCCGGCCGAACGTGCCCCATGCAAAGTGGCCCAGCTTACCCCATGTTGCCATTTTTGTTTCCGATGGGTGTACGAATTTACTTTGAAAGTATTCAATTAAACAAACATGCCCTACAGTAACTATGAACAGTTATCTTTCAGAATATTATTTGTAAAAATGGAAATTGTAATATAAAACATAGAAAAAGAAGATTATTTATAAGGAAGGAAAGTTACTCACCTTGGCAAAAATTTGAAAATTCCAGCTAGTTCGTTAGTAGACTCTGCTATTCCAATGACCTTTACGGGAAAGAAGGGAGGAGGGATGACGCATACTTGGCTGGAGTAACAGCGCTATCTATCGGAAAATATTTAAAATAATCCGACTGACCCAACGTGCCCCTATGCCCAACTAGCCCCGGTCTAACCTACTTGAGGCAACAAGAATTAGCAGAAATATATTAACATATTTCTCCATACATCCATCAGAAACACATTAAGAAACCTTTTCCTCGGCCCAATATTACCAAATGGTACTTATTTTAAAGTTTTGAAAGCTCTGAAATTTAAAAAATTCAGAAAAATACATGGGAAGACTTCGTGCTTAGCTCTGTGGCGTTGCCCATCTGGCTAAAGCTTGAGGAGGAAAAAAAAATATATTAACAAAAAAGTGGTGTGGAGGGTGAAAAAAAGAGAAAATAATTAGGGGAGAAGAAGCATTTGGTCTTTAAATTTTATTTATTTTCTTTTTGAATATTTAGATAGGGAAAGGAAAGGGGAATCCAAAGTTTTTATATTTATTTTTAGTTCTCTTCTTTTTTTTTTTTTTAAATTTTAACTCCAGCAGATTCTTCTATTTAGGTTTTTTAGAACTGTGTGATTTTAATCACCCTTTCCCCATTTTATTGAGGCGTTTTAGATTTCTACACCCTGTGTTTTTGTGATTATTTTACCTTTGGAATAGTCGTGGAAGTTCGTTTTGTTGCTCTTTGGCTGATTTTGTAACGGGTTCCTAGCATTAACTTTGACTGGCGGCCGATCTGCTTGCTTTATATGGAACAGCTTCTGGCCTCAGCTTTCGACATTCCAGTGCCTGACTGCCTTACTTTGGTCTCTGCATATTGGTTAAGTCTGATTGACTTTTGGGTTATGAGGAGAGTTAATTGTTTTAATACTGAAATCTTCTTTCTTGGCTGGTCCCGTCTTCTGTTGATGTGTTTGTTTGAGTGTGTGTGTGTTTTATGTGCGCGGATTTAATTTGGCATTTCTTAAAGCTATTATTTGTTGTTGTTTTTAATCTACTCCTGTTTTTTCACCCCTGGCATTTAGTTTATCTTCTCTTGGCCGTTTTCGGCCGATAGAGCTGTTGCATCATTACTTTTGTTATTTGTGTTAATTGCCATCCAATTTATGGGTATCGTATGTATTAAATGTAGATAATTATGCTGTAGCTATGTTCTCCCAGTCTGAGCTGTCAATATTGGCTGACAGAATATTATATTTAAATTTATTTCGATTTATCTTTATCCAACAGTGTTTTGGTGTAGAATAGAAAATATTTTTTTGAGGTTCAATGAAAAAAACTTCCCCTCCGGCAATTTAAAGCCGTAAACCAATTTTGGCAGCTGGTTCGGAGTGGGAGTTCCCTTAACTGACAAAATTATATCCGCTTTTGAAGACAATTTTTAACTAGATGTTATTTACACTTATTTCTCAAAGGCATTCGATTTTGATAAGCAAACAAGCCCAAAAGTAACAATGAAGAATTATCTTTCTGAATATTATTTGCAAAAATATAAATTATAATTTATAAGCATAGAAAAAAGCGATTATTCATACATGAGGAAATTTACTCAGCTAGAAAAAAATTAGAAAAATCTGGCTGGTTCTTTAATTAACGCTACTTCTTCAAAGACGCTGATGTGGAAGAACGAAGGTGGGATAATGCACACGTGTCTGTAATGGCAGCGTTAAATACCGAAAAGTATTAAAAATATCGCGACTGGCCAAACGTGCCCCTATGGCCAACTACCCAAGGTCTACCCTATTCCTGGACTTTATTTGCTTCACACGTGGTAGCTGCATGTGACTGAACAAAGGCAAAGAAACATTGTATATTTGTAATGGTGTTTTAGATTTAATGTTAATTGCATCATTTTGTATGAATGGCTAAAATAAGCTACCGACTTTCAGGAAATGAAAAGCACAAATGAGAATGATGGATCAACATCTACAAGAAACTGTGGATGAATGCAATGACACTCATCCACAGTTGTCATCCAATGAAAAAAAATCGAAAGAAAAGTTTCATCTAATAAAAAATTAAGAATATATCAAGAAGTTATTAATTATGGATTTAACATAATTGCGCTCTTAGTGGGATAAACTATCTGTTGTGGATTAATTACAGGAATAAAGTAGCAAATAAAAGTACGAAAACTTCTAAATTCCAAAGACATATTTTAACCGACAAAAAGAACCATCAGATAAATCGAAAATTAATTTTTAAAAAACGAGCTGAATGTATGAAACATCTAAATGCGTTTTTGATAAAATACGCAACGATTCCTGAGAAGGCTTTACGGACATCGTTAGAAGTTTCATTTTTAATAGGGAGAAATTTGAAACCACATACACTTGGAGAATAACTCATTCTTCTTCCAGCAAATATAATGACATCGTTTATAGATGGAGAAAAATATTGTAACGATTTAAAAACGATACCATTATCAGGAGATACCGCTGAATTTCGCCATCTGATGTAATATAGAATAATTTCTGTTGTGTCAATTAAAAATCTCTCCTGCAATTGCTCTACATTTTGGGAAATCTAATGACATTACTAAACTGTTTCAATGATTTTTTTATGTCATCACCTTTATGAAGATCGGAAGATTTGTTATGCTATAAAAATTGGAAGGAAAAGTAACTGGAAAGAAAATGCAGGGCAATTATAAAAAAATGCTTGTGCCGATATATGACTCCCTAGCGAGCGTACAGTTGGAGGGAACATAAAAAAATTTTGAATACAGGCATTATATGATATGCGCTAAGAAAAGATATGAAAAGCAATATTCAAGTTCCTTTAGTTTTGTTTATAGTTTTAAATTTTAGAATGGCAACACCTACTTTTTAAATGTAAACGTAATCCTCTATGTAAAAACAAAAAAAAATGGAGTTTGAACGGTATTTTTAGCGTGAGAAATAGTGCTGATAGTAAGATACAAAAAAGTAAAACAGAGCTTCGCCATTTTTCAGGGTAAAAATAGCGTTCCAACTCCATTTTTTGTACTGTGAGGATTGCGTATCTGTGAAAAAGGTAGGTATTTCCGTTTGAAAATATCGAAATTTCGTCACTGTAAAAGTAACTGTGAGAGCATAACTATTATTTTTCACATCATTCTTGAGAGCATACCGTATAACACGTGCATTGAAAATTTTATTAAGTTCCCTTGAAAAGTAAGGTATCTAGGGTATCGAATATCCGTTAATTTTGTTATAACCACCCTCAATTTGATATTAATACTAGGTATTTTGAAACAAATGACCTTACCTGGGCACACTGTGTCGCTGTTTGCATAAATGGATGGTTTGCATCATTAACAGGTAGTATTTAAGAACTAAGGTGTATTATTGTATACCATGAAGTATTTTTCATCAATTGACTCACCTACTTCAGGCGTAAAAGTAAAGATCTCCGAGTAGATCTCATCCTAATTAAATAAATAATTAATTTCAATTATTTAAATAGTTTATTTTAATTAATTATACATGGTGGCGCCCAAGATTTGTTTAGTAAATTTAATATAAAATAGCCAAAACCTGAGAAAGATAGATGTTTAAAAATAAGATTTCACTTTTTATTGATATTGAAAAATATCTCATTAAATCAAAATTTTTTTTGAAGTTTTCTGTTACTTTAAAATTGATTGAATACCTAACTATTTGCTTTTAACTGTCGATGGAGATTTAAATTCACTGTTTCAAATGGCTGTCTTCATATCCCATGCTGTAAACATGTATTTAATTTTCCTCTAAAACTTTTTAAATTAAATTTTGTGTCACATTAATATTTACTAACTTATATTAAAAATAACCTTTCGCGGTTTATCGAAAATCATATGGACAGCCAAGCTTTTGGAGAAGCTCGGAGATTTGGAAATTCCTTCTTGCAACAGATTTTCTCATTTTAATTAAAAATAAAAGAGGCAAAAGATAGATAGATTTTATGTTGGAAATCCGTTGAGTGCTATTTTAGTAAATAAAGCTAAAATGTCACAATACTTAATTAAATTGTATGCCATTCTTTAAAAAATATTAATAACATATGAAGAAAATTAGTATTCGAAAGTTTTTAAAAAAATTTGGTTCAATTGATATTTTCATTTACAAACATTTTACACGAAAATGAATTTGTGTATAATAATGTTTTATTAAAATTCGTTTGGTTAAATTGAATGATTTAATTTAGAAACATTGCAGACGATAAATGGATTTTCTAAACAATAATATCTTATTAAAATTCGTTTGGTTTATTTGATATTCTCCTTAAAAAATTATTTGTTTCAATTGACTTTCTGATTTTTAAATAGCAAAATGGCCAGACGATAAAAGAATTTGTGCATCTGAATATTTTAGAAAAAATGAGTTGGGATATAAAATAATTTCAGCAATGTACCGACCAATAAATCTAGCACAACCTTTTGAGTAGAATGATAAAATATTGATATGGTTAAAAATTAAATGTCATAAAAACAAAATCACGACGCAAATATTGCAATGTGTGGAAACAATAAAGTCATTGTCTATGTATTGTTACAAACATGGAAAGTCGCTTCCCAGCAATGTGAGTCTTAAGGTTGGGAAGAGAGTTTTACATGGATAAGTATGGGATGACTAGCGCAGCCACGTCTGGTTCCCCGACCTTGGCGACGAAATATGGGATCTCAAAGGTGCTGGAATCTTCTCGATATTTCCATTAGGAGAGAAGATACGCTTGAATGTACTAGATAATTCCATGTGACGTCACGGCCTGCCGGGGAAAACTATATGAGGAGAGCGCTTGGATGACGGAGGTGTTGTTCGACTGGGATCGCCTTGGAGCGCGAACGTCTTTAAAGGCGGCAATTCATCTGACGTCCATTCCATTCCATTTGTCCCAAGACTGGTCTTTTTTCCTCCCATTTTAATCGAAAAATACAGGCACGCCACTCACTTGTATTTCAATGGACTGGGAAGAAAATTTTGCAGCTAGGGAAAAAAATAGGGATTTTCTAGAGTCTGGGGAAAAACGGAGATTTTTCAGTCCACTTGACATATCAACAAGATTCATGCGCGCGCTGTGTAGTTAGAAATTGTACGCTTAACTTATTATTATTTTTATTCCTTTGCAGCTAAAAGTCCCATATCACAGATTTATTATTTGATATTTGGGATTAAAAATGTGGTTGTCAATGATTTTAAAAACGTGTTATTAAACTGAACGTACCGTCAGATTTTAATGCGATTCCGTGTGAAACTTGTGACATTATTTTTAAGGAAGGTATGATGCTGGAAAATTTTAATTGTACATGTAATATTGATTTTGAATTAAAATGTTACTTATAAAAGCAGTTTTTTGTATAGATATTGTGATTTATATTTGAGACATAAGTTATCTTTTTTTTGTATATAACTTTTAACTAATAAATAAATTAGCAGTATTCTCTTGTTATGATTGTTTTATCTAGTACAACATATTCATTTTACTACCATATGTATTTTATTGCTTTCTGAGAAGCTAGTACATTCTTTGAAGAGAAAAATCTATAGAATTTTGTTTTGATGTAACGATTGAAATGAAAATAAACTTTTAGGAACCATTTTTATTCTGTTGATATACTTCTATTCTTGAATGAAAACTTTTAAAAATGTTGTCTTGCTGTTAATGCCCAAAGAAAAGAAAATTTCTATAGTAATTTCAATAGTGGCAAAAACTTGTGAATGAAGGATTTGATGAGACAATAAAATTCATTTGAATTTAATTTCAACCATAAAAAGCATTGTTACATGTTGAAAATGAATTTTGTTTTGAAAAATGCATTGTAAACAATGACACATTATTAGCATAGCTAAATATTCAAGTCTTTACTCCTCTCTTCTTATATGGTAAAAATTCTTTGAATAATTCCCATTTATATCAATTAACTACTTCAACATAAATTAGTTTTTATCTCTGTTAAAAGCTTTTTTGGAAAATTAGAACTAGAAAACCGGTTATTCACTGTTAAACTGGTTCAACTATTTTTAAGAATGAAATTCACTGAAATTATTTAAAATATATAAAGAAATTAAATGAAGCTAAGTGTCATAATAAGTCGTTAAGAAAGTAAGAATTATTATTGAACCATGAACAAACGAATGATCAACTGTCAATTGCTGTTACATGGTTAGGCATGCGGGATACACCTGTCCCTTTGTGTTGTCTTATATCTCGCGCACTAACCTTTGGAGATTGTGTGATATTGTTCCCGAGTATTTGAAGGTCAGGTACTGAAGAGTGACCTCTAAACAATGAATGGAATTTAAAATGCAGCGTTTTGAAAACTAATGGGGGACACCTGTATCCCGCACAACTAATGGAGGGTTAAATGATTTTGAGTTTTTAATTTTGATATTAGCTGATTACATTTTTTTTTTTTTTAATAACAGAAGATTTTACTTTTTTGAATGATGATTCTGAAGGGTTCTTTAAAGTAGACTATAAGTGAAACTGATGAACCCACAGACAAAAATGATGCAATACCATAAATATAGTCAATAAGTATTGATCTATAGTATAAAAATAGTAAATTCTTTAATAAACAAATTTAAGCTAGACAATTTTGTATTGACATTTTTTATGCAAAACCAAATTTTCTACAAGTGAAGTCTACAAGGAATTGAGAATCTTAGAATAACAACTTTAATTTTTATATAACATATGTAGAGAATGATGCACTAAAAGCATAATTTTTAATTTTATAAAATACTACAATGGCTTGCAATTTGTAAATTCATATATAAAGCAAATTTATTTAACAGTTTGCTAATTATAACTAACGGTGATAACAACTCTATTTAAAAAAATCATGAAAACTAGTTTGGTATAAAAATCTGACAATTTTTGAATAATTCAGCATGTTTATGTGTTGCACATACATACATG
>BGPR01003581.1:0-14056 GCA_013235015.1 Araneus ventricosus
TTTTAGGATCAAGTGCTCAGCAATCTTGCTTAAACTTGGTAATAGGGAGATAGGTCGATAGCTGGTTGTATCTGTGGGGTCTTTCCCTGGTTTTAAAATCGGAACTACAGTGGCTGTTTTCCACCTACTGGGAAAATGACCAAGGGTCATAATCTTATGGATAATTGTGGTTATTGTTAAAATAGTATGTAAGGGCAAGTTTTTAATCATTTTATTGTTTATTCCATCGATGCCTGGGGCTTTATTAATTCTTAGACTTTTAATGCAGTCTAGGACTTCAGATGGGAGAGGGGGATCAAAGTCTTTACAGACTGAATTCGCTTTGGTGCGAAAGCGCAAGACAGAGTCAGCGACTAATTCCTCAGTGTCAGGATTGGTAATATTGTTTAGAGTAAACTGTGTCTCAAGGCTTTCGGCCAAGAAGTTTGCTTTTTCTAAGTCAGTGTTAGCAATACCTCCCGGTCCATTAAGAGATGGAATGCTTTTAGTTTTCTTTTTAAAGGGGGTCACAAATTTCCAAACCGTGCCATCAGTTGCGTTGACATTCAAAAGCTCATTTGTGAAGGCTTCGGTTTCAATTTTCTGATCAAGTTTTTTAATTTGTTTGTTTAATTTGTTAAGTTTTCTCTTGAGGACTGGGTCACGGTAGGTTTGAAACATCTTCCTGGCAAGATTTCTCTCAGAATTCAATTCCCTAAGTTTACTATCATGATAGATATAATTTTCCTTAACTGGATTAGAAGAGGAAATCTTGGCATTAATTATTTCATCTTCAAGTCTACATACTATACTATCAAGATGCTCCGCCGTGTTTACAAAATGCGGGTTAATGAATTCAGAGTTTTTAAGAGTATCTTTAAATTTTTTCCAATCAGTTTTTAGTTTTCCAGGATATTTAGGGATCGAGTATTGCAGAAAGAAATTAAGCGTAATTGGATTATGGTCAGAGCTGAGTTCGGAAATGGAATGAATTTCATATGGATAGAGAAAATTTTTAACTATAGCGAAATCAATGGTATTTGCAGACTTTGTGCCGAATCTAGTTGGGGTGCTTGGTGCAAGGATTTCAAGTCCCGCCTGTAGAGCAAATGCTTTAATGGAGTTCCCTCTTGGACAATCATAATTGCAACCCCAGGAGGTGTGATGCGCATTGTAATCTCCGCAGAGTATTTGATTGGGACTGATTTGCAATAAAACTTCAATATCAAAGGTGAAGATAGAAGTAACAGAAGTGGGGGGAACGTAAATCGAGGTTAAAGTGATTGGATCCTGATTTTTAAAATTAATTGCAACAACACATGCCTCCACGTAACGTAGATTGGGAGGAATAATTTGATTATGTGGAATATTATTTCTGATTAAAATTGCTGTTCCACCACTGGGGTGTTGCGGATGTTGATTAGCTCTGTATGAGTAGTAGGAATTATAATTTGCCAGGAAGAGTTTTCGGTCTGGTCTCAGGTGGGTTTCTTGAAGGAGTATAGCATCGGGGCAGTACTTGTTTACAAATAATCTAAACTCATTGATTTTAGTTTTTATCCCATTTGCGTTCCAGAAAACAATTTTGAGCATCTTTGGGTTGAACATTACGGATCGTCGAGGAAGTCAGAACTGGCACAAGCATTCATTAGAAGTTGTAATTTATCTGCAGTATTGTTAGCATATTTCATTGCTTGCAAAGCTGCAATTAATTGTGGGGCTTCCTTCATAAGTTTTCTTAATTCTTTTAATGCAGTCATAAGGACTGAAAGGTCATTGTTACCCGAAATTGCGGGTATTGGGGTATTATTTACATTACTCTCAATGCACGTACTTGCAAATGCTGCTGATTGATTGTTTACAGTATTTGCTGGTCTATGCGCCGGTGGCGCCATCTGTTGCTCCGAATCCAGGGTATTAGCGCTAGTTCCGTTTGCTTTCTGTGCATATGAGATATTACTATTAACTAGGTACTTATTTGAGTCAAAGTTATTATTTCTATTTTTATGAGCTGTGGTTAGTTTCGGGAATTCTGCACATCCTCTATAGGCAGCCACATGGCCAACCTGGTTGCAATTAATGCAAATAGGTTTCTCGATTCTTTGCTTAATTTCACATTCGATTGTTGTATGACTTTGGCCGCATTTTAAACATCTGGGGGTCATACTGCATAATTCTGCCGTATGATTAAAGCGATTACGTTTGAAACATTGAATGGTTTTCTTTCTGCCCCTATATGGATCGACAGTAATGCTCAGATGATTCAGGTTTTTGAGTTTAAAAATTTCTTCAGGTTTGGTCGAAATTTCGCTTTTCCCAACTTCCACAAGAAAGAATGGTAGTGGCTGTCTCGTCCTGAACTGGGTTAAGCGGGTAACTTTGCCGATAACGAATCCGTGTTTCTTAAGACAATTTTTGATTACATCAGTATCATGGTCTAAGGGGAGATCCTTAATAACAACCTTTAATGGCCGTTTATCTATAGGGCGGACGAGATAGTAATCGAAGCCTTGCACTTTTAAAGTGCTTTGAACTTTTTGGTATTGCTCAATGCTAATAGTGAATATTTTTATGTAACCATTGCCGAATTTATTTTCGGTCGGCCCGCAAGTAGTTCTAATTACATCTAAGATATCCACGTAATTTTTTACATACTTCAACATTATTGGAGGAATTTTACTTTTTTCGACCTTTCCAGGTTCCTCCGCAGCTTGTTTACTATTATCAGGATTATCATTAACCTCAATCGTTTCGTTAATCTCCTCAGAATTTAGCACTTCATATTTATTAGAAATTTCAATTAATTTAGCTGGGCTATTAAACAAATTACGTGCTTTAGCTATTTTACGCCTATTGGGAGAATTATATTCAATATCATGCATTTTATCCTCAACATCTGATTCAATTTTGCGAATTTCACAGTTTAGCTCTACACAGATAGGAATCAAATTCCTCTTACCTCTCAATTTTTCCTGCTCCGTCTCTATGGCCTTGTACTCAGCGCAGTAGGTCTTGTACTCCTCTGAGTCATCAACTGGGTGGTAGTAGTCTTGCTCCATCGTCTTGATAAGCTTAAGCAGGCCTTCAAGCTTTACACGGGATTTAACCATCTCCGATTCCAGACGCACCTTTTCAACGCAGTATTCGCAGGAACTTCCGGACACAGCTGGTCTAGTTCGTGGGTCAATGTCTCCCATAGCACTGTCGTTGTCTGCAGACAGACGAGCACGTTTCGCCGCTTCCTCTTCGTCCTCCATCGCAACCGGTCTAACAAACGAATGTGTTGGTGAATGAGACCTTATATATTTCTAAATCAAAAATTGAATAGTGGTAAAATAATAAGTTCGATATATTTTTTATTTGAAGTTGAATTTTGTCTGCCGACTTGTTAACAACTTTGCTAACGTCATGTTGCTTGAACTTACAAAAGGACTACTTTGGGATGAACATCTTTGACTTTGAACAATGGTCAGATGTTCCATTTATGATACGTAATATAAAATAAATCAGCTCATTTTTATATTTCAGAACCATCGATCATACTCATTTAAATTAATTATAATTTTTGGCCATTAATTTATTAAAAAATGAAGGAAGTGCATTTTCTCTCTCTCTTTCATTTTATTCATTTTAATTTTTTTAAATTCAAAATCTGGTTAAGGAAAAGGCGTCCTATTAATCTCTTTAGATCTACTTTGTCAAAAGAGTCCCACGTAACTCTACCTTTTTCAGAGATAGACCATCTTTCTAACTTTCTTATGAGATCCATCTGAAACAATCATAAATATTTCTTTGCATGCACGAGCACTTCTGCTCATTCTCAATAACTGCTTAAAACACAGTATATAAAAACACATCGGAAACACCAAGATTGGGTATGAAACAAATAGGAGAATAAGAAAAGAAACGACCTTACTGAATACCATTATTGCGGTACCATGGATTTTGTCAAAATTTTAATAATCACAAGAGGGAGTCAGTATGACATAGTGATACAGATTTATTATTGGGGCTTGAGTGGAATTGGCCATTTTGTAGTTTTATAGAGGAAACTGTATTTAGAATTGTTGTGAGAGAAAAGAACTTGAGAACGAATGAATGGATTTGAATGATCTAAAATACCTATAAAAATATTTTTAGCCGGTTTTGTGATGTGGTCTTCTACCTTTTCTATTTTCAGCTCAGAGGGAATTAACGAGTTTCTTATGAGCCAGTGCAAATTTGTTATTATGCGAACAACATTATTGAAGAGCGGTTAGAAAGTTTGGATAGTATTGTTGACATATGCTGTATATCGAGACGTTCATCTTGAACTCGTGGCTTCTCTAATTACCGACTCTTTTCTAATTACTTTTAGTCGATTTATAGCTAGAAGGGGTAGACCGACAACGGTCTACCCGGATAATGGCAACAATTTTAAAAGTGCATACAATGAATTATTTACTTTGGATTAGAAAAAAAATCATACGATAGGCAAACATTAATAGCATTTTGTTGAAATTCAACCCTCCAATTGCTTCTTGGTAGGGACGTTTTGGGGAAATTTGGTTCGAATTATTAAGGAATTGTTGACGCGCTCTCTCGGAGAGTCGATCTTATCATTTGAGGAACTCGCGACTGTTTTATGTGAATGCGAATCAGTTATAAACTTGCGTCCCCTTACTTACGTCTATGAAAATTCGGATGATCTTGTTCCTTTAACTCCGTCTATGTTTCTGATTGAGAATCAGAATTTTAGGACTAGTGATATAGATCTTGTAGAAACACAAAGTTTTAGTAAGAGAATAAAATTTAGAACTAAAATTTTGAAGGATTTAAGGCTTCGATTCCGAAAGGAATATTTGAGCTGATTGATTCAAAAGCAGGGTAGGAATAAGAATGTCCGTGAACCCCATATCGGTGAAGTTTTATTGATAGGAGACGATAGTAAAAATCAATTAAATTGGCCTTTTGCGATAACATTCGAAGAGTTGCCAGTGTAGAAGGATACGTACCGTTAGAGTGAAAATACATTCTGGAGTTACCTCAAGGCCCGTGCAGCGTATTTATCCTTTAGGGTTCAGTATAAATCAAATAGATTCTTTAAGACATGAAATGATTAATATTAAAAAGAAGAATGTCTGTTGTTCTGACTCTTGCTCTGGTATCATTAGATATGGATATAGGTTTGATTTATTTAACCAAAAGATGTATGTTTTTTGAGTTCTAGAATTCACTCAAAAAGTGTGGAGGATGTTCGATGCAAAGAAGCTGTGCCGTTGGAGGAGGTGTCTGGAGCATACACAGTCTTCTCGTAGCTTCATTTAAAAGCCTAGATTATGGGCGTTATTCCAGTAATAATAGTTGTTGTTTCTTTTTAGTAGACATATTACTTTGTTAGTTTTTATGCTTTTAAGATGCTTTAATAAGTATCGTTTTGTCAATATGGGCTGTATTATTTGAGAGTCATACACCAGACCCAAGTAATTAATGGGGTAGAATTCGAAGGATCTGCTTTGTCTCTAAAACTGTCTTGTCAAATTAAATGCAGCATAATGGCGTATGCAGCATCTTTAACACTAGGTAGCATGGGTGATAGCTCGTTATCCTACCAGCCGTTGGAACAAGGTTCGATCCTGCATTATTTCTTTTTACTCAAATTAATAATGCCAATATATATATATATATGTATATATATTTCTTATTGCTATATAAATCATCTTTATGCTTAAAATAACTGTTTATTCATATGGCATTTAAATTATAGTTAAAAATTTATTTTGAAATATTTGAATAAAAATAAAAAGAACTTTAATGGTGATAGATAAAAATTATAGTTATTTCCATTATTTAGAAATTTCGTGAGCTTTTGTTCGTAAATCTTTGAAATTTATTTCTACAATTGTTAATTCTTTCAACAATTATATACAAACAAGCAGATTGATAACTATCAACTATACATTGAAAATAAAAGTGTATTGACTTCTATAGAAAATTAACTGACTAATGTTACTCTAAAGGAATAATTAATTATGTTATTATTGTCTTGTTTTCGAGGAAAGTTCCCGTCTTAATAGGAGCGGAGAAAAATTGAAAGAGTGAGAAACTTAGCGAATTTTAGAAAGTGAAAATCCAACGTTTGATCGAAAATATTTGTCTTGTATAAAAGAAGTGCTTTTTAATTAAGATGGATAAGAATGAAAAGAGAATATGATGAAGAGACGTATAAATGTAAAAGAAAAACCATTGCAATAGTTTAGAATGAAGTCCAAAAAGTTTATTTATAGTAGAGGGAAAATGTACGAAAAATTGTATCGTTAAAACAGCAAATTTTATCGCTTCTAAATGGCAAAATCATTTTCGTGCGATAAATATTTCAAAAGTTATTGGCAAGCCGAGCCAAAACACTAAACATTGCCTCATTTTTGTTATTTCACAGTAGAACGAGAAATTGTCACAAGAAGGACTTGTAGCATATGTTCATCGTGTAGGAGGAGTTCCTGTGATTGACAACAGTGTTTTACTGCTTTATATTGAAGATATCTCCCCAGCGTATAGCAGAGGCGTGTTTAAGGCGTTTAATTGCTACCATTTAGACACGAATGGCAGGCCAAGAACATTTTATATATATAATATTCTTATGCTTTTAGTGGTAGTGTTAAAAACAATTTCCTTTTGCTTACGATTCGTTCATGTCCATATACAGCCAAAACAAATCATAAAAAAAATCTGCAGAAAATCTGAAAGTGTTTGGAACATTTTTCTTCAGATTTTCTGCAGAAAAAAATGTAGAATATCTGAAGAAAATTATGTTCTAAATACCTCCACAGTTTCTGCAGTAAAGGATTAATTATTAATTTAATTAATCTAATTTGTAGTTCAACTTACTTGCACAATGTTGATTCAGATTGTGACAAAACTTCAAACTCATCCTGCCGGACTCGAACCTGCATTCGTAGGGTTGACATGCAGGAACAATAACCACATAGCATTCCCGGACTATACGAGACGGGGGTAAAATAATCTATTTGAGTTTTAGAGTCACCGTATCTCTAGGGGCTACGCCATTTAGTGGTGTAAAAATCAACTGTGGTCAGAATACGTGTTTAAAAGTCGTAGAGATGAGTAATAGATAAAAGTAGTAATATTTTTGTTCAATAATTTAGATTCTCTGTTTCAATAAATTCGTTTACACCTTTTATCTTTCCGCCAAGCCTTCTCTACATCCAAAGGGCGGTAGCTCCACTTTCCCTTTCTTTTTGGAGTAAGACAGCTAGTCAGAAAGACAGTTGGAAAACTAATTGGAAATTAATTAAATTATGGGGGAAAAGTTTAAAATGGTAAAACCTCAAACAAATATTTATTTCAAAGATTAATTTAGAATTCACTTTTTCAGTGGCATATTAAAAAAATTTAGTGCCTAAAACAATTTTCGATTGGGAAATTTTTTCAGCTGATGCATTCCTCTTCTGTACAAGTATATGGTCGATATCACTAATTGGAAAAGGAACTGATGAAACTCCTGTTTGCTGTAAAATTAAACAATAATATTAATTACATTCTAATTTTGTTTTATATCCTTTGGAAAATAAAGCTGCAATATTAGAGAATATGGTGCACAATATGTATTTATATATAGAGAAATGCAAATATTATGAAATTGCAGTTAAACCTTCAAACAATCAACAGATTATTTGTCAAGTTTAATGATGTTGTGAAAATCTGCTAAATAACTGGAATTGAACACAAAATGCAGATTTTTTTGCTGTCTTAAAAAAAATCTGCAGGATATTTAAAGAAAAACAATAAAAATAATTTTTTTGCAGATTTTATGCAGATTAAATTAAGAAAAAATGCAGATTTTTTGCTATCTGAAAACATCTGCAGAATATTTAGAGAAAAATATAATAAGAAATTTTTTTGCAGATTTTATGCAGATTAAATTGAAAAAAAATTGCAGATTTTTTTGTCTTCAAAAAATCTGCAGAAATCTTTAAAAAGACTTCAAATTTTTTTTCTGCAGTTATTTTAGCTGGGTAAATCCATAATTATTTTAAAATTCTCTCATTCAGAAAATAGTGATGCTCTCTGAAAGATACAGCATAATAATACTTAAAAATATTCACATTTCTAAAAATTTACATATTTTAATGAAGCTTGATCACTATAGTACTCAAAATTCTTTACAAGTTCAAAGAAACCTACTTTCGATGCCCGAAGAACACTATAAATTGAGCGTGCGTCTAATGAATATATTTTAACTGAGAATCCGACCACATTCGCATGCTTTGAAATTCTGCATTGTATATCAAATTGAAACTTACTTCCCAAATCCAAGGTCAGAATACCTAGTAATATTGTATTTTAAATGTACAAAAACCCCGCCTCTAACCATTAAAGGAAGAAAATCATACCAAAACACAAACGTTGCATGGCTGGATTCAAATATCCATTCCGATTCTGCTTTTATTACGAAGGAGGAAAAAAATAAACTCTAATAAAAATGTTAATCTATCCACCAATTAAAAAGAAAAAGGCAGCAAAGTTTCTCCCCCAGTAGCAACCCAAATGATAAGTCCATCTCTCGACCTGAAGTTTAGAGATTTCCAGCCACCACACTGCAAAGTCCGAAGATATTCCTGCAAAGTTCTCATTAGTCAAGAGCACTACTCACCTATAGTGGCTTGCCTAGATTTTTCGTCCCGGAGTTAAACCTAAACAAGTAATAAAAAAAATTTAAGTTAATTCCTACTTAGGTCAACAAAATTTTATTTTAGTTACTTTTTATTAAATAATTACAATTAATATAAATATGTATATATGTTACCGTTAAAGTATATAATGCAGTTATTTCATAGAATACCTAGTTATTCTATGAAATAACTGATCGTGTCCGTTAAAGTGTGTAATATGTTATTAATTTGACACTTTAACTAGTTATTCTATGAAATAACTAGGTATTCTATAAATTAACTAATGAGAGACAGTTAAAGTGTAAAATAAACAATTTATCTAAAATGAAATTAAACTAATGATAGACAATTAAAATGAAAAAGAAGCAATTTATCTAATTTATGCAGCGTATAAATGGTATTTATGGAAACGTACAATAAAATCATTTGTTAGAACAAGGATTACTAAAATGACGCTTGGAATTACAAAGAACATTATTTCTAAAACAAAAACATTTCTTGTTGACACACTGGGTTTTACACGAACATTTTTTAAATCACTGACCAGTACCTAAACTTTGGGCTGTAGCAACCGACCGGAGCGATATTTCTACATCCGGTACTTCTTCGATTTTAATTCGTGCGAGATATATGATATAGATTATTTTACACTTTAACGGGCTGCAGATCGTTATTCTATGAAATAACTAGTTAAACCATGAAATACAAGAGAGTTTTACACTTTAACGGACACGATCAGTTATTTCATGGAATAACTAGGTATTCTATGAAATAACGGATTTCATACTTTAACGCTAACATATACATATGACAGAATCACAATATTAAGTGGCAAAATAGAAATATATAGAATCACAATATTCCATAGCAACTCTTTCTAATACTAGTATCTTTCCTTTTGTCTTAGTGTGTGATTTTCGCATCACGTAATTTATAGATGGCGTCTCAGCTTAAAAACATTATCATGTTAAATATTGTTACGAAGCTATAAAGTCGCTTCCCCGAGATGCTAAACTTGGCGAGAAATTAATTGACCATTTTGACGAGTTGGTAGCAAAGTTGGCGACTATGGCGACAAAAGGCTCTAATAAATAAAATTAATTAAGTAAATTTAATTAATGAATTAATATTTGAAGAAACTGTATTAACATCAAGTGCCATCCACTATAAGTTTAAAAAAATGTATTTGAACTTGAGTGGATGAAAAAAAGGATTTTATTAACGATTGAAAATTTGGACAAGATATATATACATAGGGAGAGTGTGAACTAATAGTAGGAATTGAAAAAATTGAGGAAACAAGCATTGTAATTACCCACTACCATTTTGACTTTCTCGTATACGAAGTATATAAAGAGAAATATTGTACTCTTCGAAGAATCCGAACTCCAGATTTTGATGAATCTCCACGTTTTTGACCTCCCTGAGTCCGAAAAAAATTTTTTTGGAATTATGACTGTCTGCCTGTGTTCACGACAACTTCAAAACTATTAAAACTAGAGGGATGAAATTTATATAAGCTATTTGCACAGAATTTGTAGGTTACAGGAGGTGGGGTGGCGGAGTAAATGACCACCCAGGTTGGGAGAGTCCAGTTCGTGTCTCTCACTCCCAATAACTGCCGGTTTTAAAGAGGTTAGAAGAAAAAAAGTCGCCCCAGTATTAAAGAGTTAAATTACATTATCCATCTCCTGGGCTAGAATATTTTTAACAAATCAATTTCATAGCTTTTCGTGATTGGATGTCCTGCAAAAGTTCTTTAATGGAGCTGCTGGTTTTTTAAAAGAAAGTGTCTGATTCTTCGCCATACATCACATTTCGGGAGAGGTCTACCCTCTAGGAGCGGTGATGTGGTGTGGCGTTGTGGTAGTAGTGGTATAAAGTAAAACAAGTTAAGTTACAATGAACACTTTTATGAGTTTCAAAAACCAGTAAATTTAAAAGAAAATATAGAGTCCTTTATATTAATTGATTCAGAATTTTATAAACATTGAAAACCATCAATAAAACAATTCGATGGAGTTTTTTTATCAAATTCCATTACAATTGTGCGACGAATAAGGGGTTAATTATTAATTTAATTTTTCTTTTAAACTTAATTTTAAAAACCCATGTGTTCTCAATGTAAAATGTGTATGATTTTTCAAAAGTCGGTTACGGAATCCTAAAAACTGATACCTTATTCATCGTTGCAGGATTTGTAGAGGAACCGGTGTAAAAATAATGGGCACTGGTGTAAATATGGGCATAATCCCCAAGTGGTTATGCGAGGTGCTGAAGACTATCCTACTGGACTGTAGATATCTCTACTTGTTGATATAAGATAGCAGAGAACAGTTGGACGCATTCTTTCAAGTAGTGTGGATGCAGCGTGAGTTATTGAGCGAATTGCTGTTTGTTCTGGACTGCAAACTTTTGACAGGTATGTGAAATCATTTTCTTTTCATGTTCTTATGGTTAGTTTAAAATAATTTTACAGTGATATCTGGAAAGCAGAGATTCTAAGCTAATTTTAGAAGCAGACTTTAGTCACACAGGCTTTTTGGTTACATGTGATAATGGCCATCTTTCTTAGGTTTGGTTGGTGTATATATGGGCACCCTTTCAATGCCAATTGATGAGGCTGTTGGAAACACCGAAATGTTCCCCGGGAACTTCAAATACAGTTTCTCAGTCGACGTATCTCCTGTCCCCAACATTAAGAAGAGAACCACTACTCGTGGACACAAAGAAACAAGGTCCAGCCTCATCACTGGATCACCATACAAGGATCAGTTGACCAAGTCTCTTGTGAAAAGTGCTCCCAAGAAGACGTAATTGAGTGTTCTCGGGGTAAGAGACCGGCCAGGGGGCAGGGGTGGGAAGACCAAGGGTCTTCAGAAAAAGAAAATTCGACCTACGAAAAGATACGATTCATCATCGAACTCATCAGACTATTATGTTCCTCCCCTTGTGGACAGCGATGATGATATCAACCTGGATATCAACGATGAGGATAAACCATACCCGATCGAGGCAACTTGCATCTTTTGCGATGGAAAGTTCTCTGAGGAAACTCGCGGGGAAGTGTGGGTTAAATATGTTATGTGCCAAATGTTGGCACACTTAGATTGTGCCGGGACTGAAACAGCCAGTTATGTTTGCGATTTCTGTAAATACTTTTTTTCTGTAATAAATAAATTATCTTCTATTTTGTATTGTTTTATCCTGTTTTAAAACGTTTTAAACTATTTTTTGTGACTCTTTTGGAGAGGGCCCATATTTGCATCCCATTTTTTCTAGTGCTTTTTAAAAAGATTTTGTAAATCTTCGTTTTCGAATTGAAATAATTGGTATTAATCATTGTTTTGCCTCCTCTCATTTCGTAAACTTGTAATAGTTGTTAATGAAGGTCAAAAATCCAGAATTTTTCAAAACGAAAGTAACTTTAAGTCAAAAACAAAGGAGGGTGCCCATATTTACACCTTTTCCTCTATTATTTGAGAAAAAGGTTGCTGATCACAGAAATAATAAATCGTCGCTTAACAAGCAACGCCACCTATCTCAATTTTTTGAAATTTCAGAGAGAAAGATTCAAATGAATATTTCGCAACCAATAGCGAATATTTCTACATTTTTTTTCACGTCTGGTTGAAACATGTGATCTCATGTTCATAGTACATCTTAAAAAAATCAGAAATACTCATTATTGGTTGCGAAATATTCATTTGAATCTTCCTCTCTGAAATTTCAAAAAACTGAGATAGGTGGCGTTGCTTGTTAAGCGACGATATATTATTTCTGTGGTCAACAACCTTTTCCTCAAATAATAGAAATCCTGCAACGATGAATAAGGTATCAGTTTTTAGGATTCTGTAACCGACTTTTGAAAAATCATTCACATTTCACATTCTATGTCGTCGCTTAGCAGGCAACGCCACCTATCTCAATTTTTTGAAATTTCAGAGAGGACGATTCAAATGAATATTTCGCAACCAATAATGAGTATTTCTGAATTTTTTTAAGATGTACTATGAACATGAGACCACATGTTCCAACCAGACGTGAAAAAAAATTTAGAAATATTCGTTGCTGGTTGTGAATAATTCATTTGAATGTTCCTCTTTGAAATTTCAAAAAATTGAGATTTGTGGTGTTGCTTGTTAAGCGACGACATAGAATTTGTAGTCATTCAGGTGCGGAAAAAATTGTCAAATGAGAAAACTAATTAGTTTTAATATATTCGGAAATTATCGTCTTCGAAAACCAATATCATCTTCTAAAACCAAATTATTTTAATCGCTACAATGTCTAACATTACCACTGAGTGCGGTATGCGACTAATTGAGAAAAATGAAAATCTCTTTAATAAAATTGCAGAATCCAAAGTGTCTAATATGCTAATTTTGTTAACATGTTTAAAAGCTCTCGCAAATTAGTTACATCAAAACTGCACATTCACCAGATATTTTCATTGCTCAGAGGGCAATTAAATTAATTAAGCTCTGTCTATTTTTCCTTCCCTTAATCGATTTTTGCATCGTATTGATTTTTCAGGAGCTGTCGTGAAAAACAATAAACACATGATTCTCTCCCCGGTTTCAGTGAATGACGATCATTTTCGACGCCATCAGGGAATAAATTATGTTGAAATTTATATCTCACGGAGAAAAAAAGCGTGGCTGGTATTTGTGAAATGATAGTTTGAGTTCAAGTATTTGGTTATTTAATGGTAGTGGCATTCTTATTATTTGTGAACGTATCTAGCTGTCAAGACCAAGTCAAGTATGATTTCAGATATGAGAAAAGAAAATTAAAATTCATTATTAATGGATTTTGAGTATAAAACAGTAAGATTTCATATGTAATAATTATTCCAAAATATTCCATTGCATATGTAATAACTATTCCTGTTCCAAAAGTAATAACGATTTTCGTGAAATCAGACATTTTTTTAAAGAACTCAAGCCCATTTATGTTATCATGTTTACAATATGCTAAAAGTGTATATTAATTTATATATTTTATTATCTTCAGGGTGTTTCAAAATTTTCATCTTGTGTTTGAGAATTAATTACGTATAATTTCATCCCAATTTGCTCTACAAATTCTGCACACTTTGCTACTCTAATTCGATAATATTCTTTATGAATGAAAGCAGGAATTGATTGTGATAGGGCGTTTTCCTAAGTTTTGAACGCATAATTCTATGAACAGTTGTGTTGGGCATGCTGAGTTTGAAATTGGCCTGTCTAACCGAAGTTTTAAATTCATTTTGGTACGATTGTTTAGTTTGCTCCGTTTTGTTATGGTTTATCATGGCTATCCTCTACTTACCGCGTCAGGTACAGATATAATACATTTAATTTTGTCGACAAATTTGCGAATTGCCCTGTCTGTAGGTCTGGGTATATGAAGTATTTTTT